>WBMZ01010375.1:0-194032 GCA_013400975.1 Atrichornis clamosus
AAAAAGAAAAGAGAAGAAAGGAAGACAAAAAGAGAAAGGAAAAGAATAAGAAATATAACCCCAAACCAAACAACTTCAAAGACTTCAAGGAATGAGCTGATATATATTTTGCTCTCTGCTCTTGCAAGCCCTTATTTGCTCCTGGTTTAGCTACTTCTGAGTTCTTTAATCTTTAATACCTGTAACCCTGGATGTTGTCATAAGTGTCCAAATGACTTTTTTCTACTGATTATAATGATAATCTACCATTGTGTACGTTCCTGCTAAATGTGTGGCAAATTTAGGCTTCTGCACATGCCAGATTGGTAATGTCACCCAAATTCTTGCTGAATAGCACTTGTCTGGGAATAGAACATCAGCAAAAAAAGTCAACAAAAACAAGTCCCTGCTGTTCAGAATGCAAAGTCTTGTGATTAAAACAATGTTTTCAGTCTTAGAAATTATATGTTTAATTGACAGATCTCTCACAAAGTTACATATATGCAAATTACTTCCTCTCTCTGCTTCATTTTTCTGGCTTCAAGTTCAGGATTTACAGCTCTCTCTGTTGTAACTAAGATATTTAAATCAAAGACTGTGTAGTCAAGTGCTGATCAGAACATTAGCCTGGGTTCACACCCTTGGTCTGCCACAAAATACTGGTGAGACCCCAGGCATGTCACTTAGCCTGTATTTTAACTTGATTTTCATCTCCCTGATGTGAACCATAAGCCATATTGCCTCTCCAGGGTGTATGTTCAGTAATATTTTCAGTGAGCTTCTGTGATGGTTTTTCAAACCACATTATTACCTTGATAGATTTCGGATTGAACTGGTGCAACACAGGAGGTATTTCTATTGTTTAGACAAGTTATCTTAGTCAAGCTGAAAGGAAAGAAAAAGATGAGAGAGAAAATGAAACCTACACCTCACTAAATAACTGGCATTAAGGATTTTATAGTTTGTGTTGCTTCTCTAAGAATGACTGGGATATTGTTCTTATAATCCTTCACGTAATTTTCATGATAAGTGCTTGACTTTTCTAGTTAGGTTGAGTTTGCCCTGGGTGAGAGATGTGCATCACCTTGGGATTAATATCTTTTTGTTTTATGCATATTGCTGGTTGAATACTGGTGCTGAATGCTTTTCACATTTTCTGTATTATTTGAAGGCTTTATCTGAATCCTGACCTGCCATTGCTACTTGTGTCTTTTATTTCTCCTTTTAGTAGCTATTCAATGCTTTATTTAATTTTTTTGTTTGTTTGGCTGGGTTTTGTTTTCCTTTCTCTTTTTTTTTCCCCCCTGCTTTTATTACAGCTATAAAGATGAAAAATTATTTTATTGTATATATACACAATTTCTTTTGAAACTTTCTCACTCATGACTGACTAATCGCTACTAGGGGATATGGGAATCACTCTCAATAATGTGTTTTAAGAAGGGCATAAAACTACAGCGGAACAAAGAAAGAAATATTCACCACGATACAATATGGTGCTAAGATCTCTGTAGCATCTTAGTGCTGGCAATATTTTCTTTGCTGGCATGGTTATAACTGTATTACATACACACAGGCACACACGCGCGAGCACAGCCACATTTTACCACCTCGTGTTTCTCAGGAATACGATCCCACCAATCTGTCACTATTTACCTGTGTCCATGGCTGGAAAAGCGTCTCCGTACCATTTTCATTCCAGGGGACAACCTCAGTGTGTCTCTGCAGATTGTGGGCACCTGGAGTGCACCGGTGGTCTACAGGAGAGGTTTAAGGGTAACCATCATCAGACCTAAGTACACCAGAATGGGAACACCAGACAATCCACTGAAAAACTGCACCCTTAATCTGAAATGAAATGTTGATGTAGACAAACCTTCAGTTCTTCTCAGAATGTTCACCTGTTTGTAATGTTTGTTTGGAGTGTTCACTCAGTTCACCTGTTTACTTTTAGATAAATTCTGTCTGGACTTGCTATGGTATTTTAGCATTGCACTTCTACTTGGATACAAAATGCACATTAATTTTCATTAAGAGTTAGAAGAGATTTTAATTGCTCTAAGTTAAAGGCAATTATATCACTTTGCCTTATTTTCTTGTCCTTTTTGTCATGCTGAAATCCTCTGTTTTCTCCAAAAGGATAAAGAAAATCCTCCCTCCTAGAAATTCTGACATTTTTGAAGTTAATTTTTGTGCCAAGCTTTGACATGCTTTTTGTTTGCAAATAGACATATATTACACTTTTTTTTTTTTTCCTGGATGAAAAAAGAAATCTGAGTACTGACATCTCTTTATATCATCACATTTCTTAATTTTGTGAAGGAGGAAGTTTCCGAACAGAAAATGCTCAGTGTTAGCCATTATATTATATTAACTCTATATGTGGACTGTCATATTTTGTTATTCAACTTATGCACCTATATACCTTTACTCTAAGAGCCACGTAAAGACGAATCAAAATAACAAAACGAAATTATTATTTTTCTTTCTTTCCAAGATGATATAATTTAACTTATGAAAACATAATGGAATTGTCTAAGTGCAAGGAAGGAGATGGGCATCTTCCAAGGGTGTCTCATCTTCCTAGTCTCAGACATCAGCCAAAGATTAGAGCTTTAAGAACTGAATTCATCCAATTTTTTTTTTTATAGTGTCTTTTATTGAATTATGGAATCACAGACTGCTTTGTGTTGGAAGGGCTCTTAAAGACTATGTAGTTCTAACTTCCCTGCCATGTGCAGGGGTGTCACATTGTTCATAACTCTTACAATGTAGATGTGATAATATAAGGTATTATGCAATGAGTTGATTTTTTTTTTACTGTTTCAAAAATACTTTTCTTTTACTTTTGGGGGGTTTTACCCACCCTCCTAAAAAAACCCCATTCTGTGAATAGACATCTTTTGAAGTCTCTGGGCTACAAAACCACAAGACCCATCCTCCTGTCCACGCTTTATCCACTACTCCAGTGCTTGGAGCAGAGGCCCACTGGCACCTTGGTCTCGGCAGCGCACGGCCCGGTGGAACGGAGTCACCCCCGCCTCACCCCGGCGACGCTGGAACGCTCTCTGTGCCGGCGTCTCGTCTGGGCCACAGAGGAGGGCCGAAGGGCCAAGGCCTGGCTCTTGCAGTCACTGCCACCGAAAGCATTTTTAACCAGCACTTCTAGGAGAGCTCTCGGAGGTGCCGGTGAGCGCGTCCCCTGCCATTGCGCAGCAGCTCCCTCTGCATCTATTCCTCTATTGCTTTGTTTCTTTTTATGGTTGCCTGTTTCTCTGCAGGTAGCTCAGCGATTAGCGAAGCAACCGACTCTGCCTTTTTCAGCTCATCTCAGGGTTCCAGGCAAAACAAGCCCATTTGAAGCTGAGCCCGACGCTCGCAATAATTCCCCATATGTTGATTTTCACACCAGCCTTGGGTGGCTGCACCTCATTATTTGATTTTCTCTGCATCAGTTTTGTTTGTGAGAGCGTGTGCATGTGTGCCTGTGCGTGTGTGGCTTTTTTCTTTCTAGTTTGAAGTCACTCTGACCTAAATAGAGGGAAGTGTGGGTGGCAGTTTAGTTGTAGGTGCCACTTCAAAGACTCAAAATGCTACAATCTGCAAATAAGTACTTTAAGGGAGGGGAGAGGGGGAGAAGACATCAGTGTGTATTCAAGGATGTCACTTCTGACAGGACTAACAACAGATGAACCCCAGAGGCTCTGATTACTGCGGGTGTTACACCCCACATGTCTCTGGAGCTTAGGGGGTGGATTTTTAAAGGAATCATTTGCATATCACTAGATCTAATGCCGTTAAGTTTATAATTTAGTAAAACGGAGCTGAAAGGGAAATACCACAAAAAGAAAATATATGATTACTCTTAATTAAATCAAGGAAAGATCCCAACTTCCAAAAGATCATTGGATTAGACAGGGGGTTAAAAAAAAAAAGGAAAGAAATGGAAAAAAGCATTCTTATGAACCATGATCAGACACATTTAAACCCGAAATGAGAATTATAGGGAACAGCAAAGTACATTAAACAGACAATACAGCTTTTACCATTAGATTCAGCTACATATATAAAGCCAAGCACTCTTGGGATTTGCAGATACGTGTGGTTAAGGATGACAGCTTCTTACTTTACTGCTGTTAAGTACAAGCCTGTCACTCTCCTCTCATCTGGTTACTGGGTGTTGTGGGCTCTGACTTTCTGTGAGCTTACAGACAAATAGGAACACAGAAGAAAATAAAAGGCATATGGGCAAGTTTTGGCTTATACTGGGCCAGAGGGCTCTCCACAGTTTCCTAGTTGTGAGTCCAATTTATCACAGCAACTTAACTTTCACGTTTCCACTTTCCCTACAAACTCCTTTGGGAACACCAGGCATTACTTGTCTTTCCATTCATGCTTTCCAGTCACTCTCTCAGAGAATAATTTTCACTCTGTAAATCACTTGATGAAAAATTATTCTTCAGGAAATTAATACTGAGAACAAGTTTTAGGAGCCAGAACAGTAAAACTAACAGTGAGAAATGTGCTGGTTTACTGGGAGAAAAAGGGAGCTGCAGCCTCCACAGCTGGGTGGCAGAGCCAAGCCCAAAGCCCTCTACAGCCACAGTGACCCACTGGGCTGCAGTCCTTAGAGCACATCACTCGTGCAACCACCACCAGAGTGGTGTGGTGTGACTGACTTCACCTCCAGCTGTAGCTGACCCCATTCCAAGGCCAAGGAGATACCCCTTAAAGATGGCCAGCAGTTGTCCAGCAGGTCAGGGAGGTGATTTGTCCCACCTGCTCTGGTCTTGTGAGACTCTCACCTGTGGACTTGTTGGAATGAATCCAGAGGACATCACTAAGTTGGTCACAGGGCTGGAGCACCTCTCCTGAGAGAGCTGGGATGGTTCAACCGGGAAAAGAGAAAGGACCTTAGAGCACCTTCCAGTATAAAGGAGCTATGAGAGAGCTTGAGAGGGAGTTAATAAATTGCATGTAGTGATAGGACAAGGACTTTAAGCTGAAGGAGGATAGAATTAAATATTATGAAGAAATTTTTCCCTGTGAGGGTGGTGAGACCCTAGCACAGGTTGCCCAGAGGAGCTGTGGCTGCCCCATCCCTGGAAGTATCCAAGGCCAGGTTGGGCAGGGCTTGGAGCAACCTGGGATAGTGGAAGGTGTTCCTGCCCATGGCAGGGGGTGGAATGAGATGAGCTTTAAGGTCTCTTCCAACCCAAACCACTCTATGATTCTATGAGTGAAGTTATCTCCTGAGTGTTTATTCCATGCTATTTACCTATGCCAATCTAGGCTTATTAACTCTGTTTTAATACTAAGGCATTTATTTTTGCATCTTTTTTGCATATGCAAAAGGTTTGATAATATAAGCACGCTGTCATTAAATAAGGTAGGATTTAACTTTACAATATACCTGATGGTAAGCGCTGGTGTAGGTCTTTCAGCAGTAAGGAGAAACTCTCTCACACCTGGGGAAGAAATACAAGTTATACGACTGATGTAATGGAATAAGAACGTGTACTTGTGTGGATGCCCATCTACACTCTACTTCAGCTTGTGCTATCTTGTTTGTCTTTCCCTAAACATAAAAAAAACCAAAAGGGAACAAACAGGTTTAGATAGTTCTGGGACAATAAAGACAGTAGACTATACTTAGGCTAGCAGTTAAGGCATTCTCATGAGTTCTGGGAAGTGTGAGTTGGAGCTGTCTGACACAACGGAGGGACACCTGTGTAAAACAAAAAGTGAAAACTGGCTGCTTTACTCAGCGCTGCACACTGTCCTATTGCACTTGCGAACAGGAGAGGCTGTGCATAGCGTAAAATCCAGCACTGTCACCCAAGCAGACTGAGGTGAAAACAGCTGCTGGGCTGCCTATGTTAAGAAAATGGCTTTGGCTATAGGCACTAATGGAGTTTTACTGAGTTCTGTTAAGTCTTGTGGCAAAAAAATGGAGATGCCTGTGAATACTGAGATGCCTCAGCAGTTAGGACAGGGTTTTGTGAGACATGATAATAGATTTAGGTGCTTAAAGTGTGCCTAAAGTTAAATTCTCAGGCTAGATTGTTACAGCTAGGAATCTTACTCTCTCTGCTCTTTTGCAATGAACAAAATATCTCAAACATCTCTGTAATTTCAATAGTCTCTTAGACATCTCTGACCCTTTGCACAGTATCTCTTTAGGCTAAAGAAAGAACAGAGGAAAGTACAGCCGTAGTTCTCTGCATTTGAATCTTACTGGCAGTGAGGAAGATAACATTAATTTCCCTTCATATTCCTAATGGCTCCAGAATCATTTGTTTCCTACCCAAACTACCAAGTCTAGTGCCAGCATCGCTGGCAGTGCAACCCACTGCCCATGCAAAGAGCAATGCACCACTCTGGTCCATCCTTACCAAATTCTGTTGTCCATCACAGGCACAGAGCTGACAGCAACACTGGCTGTCTACAGAGTGAACTCAGCTGCCAACGGGCAGGGAGATTGATGTCTCTGCACCAGGAAGTTTTGGCCAGCCGAGTGCTTCTGCAGTATGACAAGACCTCGGCAGCAGCTGCTTGAGCTGGTCTGTAGAAAGGCTCGTGTTCAGCAAACAATTTTGGTGGCATAATTGTCTCCCCACTGCTGCAAATTATTCAACTAGATGGAATTAAATTATTATAGATGTTTGTTGTTGTTGTTGTTATTGTTATTTAGTATTTCCCAAGTGGCAACTGGACTCGGTAATGTTCGTATTTGTTAAGTGTAGGGAGTAGAGTTACTTTAACCTGTAAACAGACAGCAATGTAGGTGTGCACAGCCACTGCAGATGCATGACCATTTGTTCATAAAGGACTGGGTCATGATGCTCTTCCAGAGGTCACTGTGGAAATATCTCCTAAATGTAAGCTTAAATGGAACACACTGTAAGGAGAAATACGGTCTTAATATATATTTATATATACACATATATATTTAAAGAGATAAAATCTATTTTGAAGCTTTTAAAAAGTAGGGAGAGGAAAAGGATTCTTAGGACCATTTTTTTTGAAGTAAAAAGAGCATGAGGCAGAGAAACATGCACCTGTAAAGAATAGCTCTGCTGAGCTCCAGAGATCTAAAACTGTAAGTGTGATTGTATATGATACTGCTCATTTTGTGATCAGGCATCCTGGAGCAAAGTCAGGAAAAAATTCCTAATAAATCTGAACATTCCCAGTTTGTGTTGGGGTGAAAGTCTGCACAAACTAAAAAGTCAGACCTGATATCCATAAGAAAGCCCACAAATATCGTATGTAGTTGTTTTTCTCTCTACTTTGTCTATTAGTGTTTTAAGTTCTTTGAAACTGGAACTGAGTTTATGGAAGTAGAGATTCTTAAGCCTCTCATCCTAATTTGAAAGTTTCAAAACTGCTGTAGTGCAAATCAAGTCAGTTAATTACCCAAAGCAGTATTTTTATGCTGTTGAGTAGCAATAGGTTGAGATACAGAGACCATTCCACAGCAAATGTTAAGTAGCCAACCTACTTATTTAAACAGTTTCATTAACTCATTCTCCATCTTTTTACCTGATTTTTTTTGTCCTGAATCTATTTTACAAAGCTCTGTGTATCCATACTTTCAGGATGGATATATATCCTTTGAATCCATGTATTTCAGATGCTTCTTTCCATATTATCCCTGGGTCACCTCTTCAAATGTCCTTCCTGAAGTTCTTCACTTTCTTCACCCTCAACCTTTTCTCTTTCTCCCAGCTCCTAGCTTTCCAATTCCAGTTACTCACACAGTTTTAAGGATTAAAGTCTCATTTTATTTAATGGAGTGTGCACAGCTATATTTCATTATTGCCAGAAAAATCCATATGCCACATTTTTAAAAATAAATCCCCACTAGAAATGTTGGAAACCTTACAGACTTTGATTGAGTTGCCCCAGGTCAAACTGAACATCTGGGAAAGAACTTCTGCCTAGGAAGTGGTTGTGCATCCTTGAATACTCCAGTGGCCTCACTCTTGGAATAGGGTTTGGTGAAGCTGTGTATAAAATACAAGGATATCATTAAATATTTCCATGTTCCATATCTTTTCTCCTGCACTGTTCTGCCAGCCCAGTAGTGTGCATATGCCATTGTAGTACCAGTTTAATATTAATACACATATCAATAGAATATGGTTAAATAATGTTTGCCAGAGACATAATTTTGTAAGGGCTGGCTTTTTCCTATTCCTTTTGGCATTGCAAGCTATTCACAAATCAGTTGTTAATCTATTCAGTGTTTAAGGATAAGGGTCTGAGCCAAAAGCCCTTTGAAGTCAATGAGAAAAAAATCCACGGACTTCAAAGAGTTCTGGATCAGCCCCTAACAGAAAAAGATCACAAACAAACACATATTAGGCTATCAAGTTACTTATAAAGCAGTTTGCATATCTTTAGACACGGTAAACACATTACTGTCATAGCAATTAAAAGCTTGAATCCAAAATCTGTATCTGAAAATAGTCTGTTAGGGAGATCATCTTATTTTCTTTCTGGGGAAGAAATGTAAATCTAGATAGGGAACAAATGGATTGATAATACATACCAGACATTGTATGGGCTTTACATGACTATATATGAAGGATCTAATAAAAAGAAGACCTTGAATAAATACATTACACTATGTCATGCAAGTTCATTTGGATGCTTCATCATACTGTAGGTTTTGAAAGGCTATAAGGGTTTGAAAATAATCATGTATTTGTAACATATTCTTTTTCCTCTCTTTTGTATAACATGATATATATAACTTGTCATACTCTCCTTTTAATATTTTAGATTTATGAAATTAGTTAAAAACTACTGTTTAAGAATCCTTCTTCTTAATATTCATGCTGCCTCAAAATGTTATTTCTCATGCACAATCTCAATATTATGATGTAGAGCTCATCCACTGTTGCAGATTCCCTGTAGAATTCTAAAGCTCCAGGATTTTAAACTTAGTAACTTCTGTCTGCAAGGATCCCAGAATACTTATTTTTATAGTGTAGATTTAATATGGACACTGATATGGGTTCTGTATTTACCATGAAGTCACTGGTAAGAAACCACTACCATTTTCTTTTCCAAGTGTCAGAAAGTACTGTGTAAATGGAGGGACATATCTGCCTTTTTGTTTTTCAGAAGTTGGGCTTGGACACAGATGGGAGAGAGTGCAGACAGAAGTGGGCATAGAGGGGCAGAAGATAAATATTTATGCAGATACTTGCAGAGGATGATTTATCCCTCCCAAAGTCAGGCACCTTTTAGAAAGTTCAGTATTTGTCTACCCTGGCTCTCAACAGAATAAAAACAGCTTAATTTAGTTTAATCATCTCATTTTAAAATAGTGTAAGTAAGTGGGTTGAAACTTACTATCAGGTAGCACAGGATGAGAAAACTGATAACAACAGGAAACATTTTCCTTTACAATTAAGTGTCAAAAAATATGAACATTAATATGCAAAATGAAACATAAATCTTAGAACTCTGAGCTTCTAATATCCACAGTGCAGACAGATGCCTCAGTGCCAGCTGGGCTGCACATATACATCTACATCTAAAAATCTGCATATATTTATAGCATATTTGTACACATGTGTCTTCCAGTAACAGGCAGTATTAAAACACACGAGAAATGAAGAACTTTCCCAAATTACACATTTCTCCTGTCTTCCAGTAACAGGCAGTATTAAAACACACGAGAAATGAAGAACTTTCCCAAATTACACATTTCTCCTGTCTTCCAGTAACAGGCAGTATTAAAACACACGAGAAATGAAGAACTTTCCCAAATTACACATTTCCAGAATGGGGAAAGAGAAGAGTTGATGCAAGAGAATGTCACAGCACTGCAAACACCTAAGCTGTAATCTACTAGCTCACATCTGATCACACATCTTAGAAGGGAGACTGATGTGCAGGCATACATAAATCTCTGGGACAGGGTTCAGCAGGGAATGTTTTATATAAGAGAGGTTTCAGCACAGCATCTTGAAGGGCTGCCTGTACACCAAAACACTTAAATACTCACTTACCTAGAAATATGTGTTGAAACATTTTAAATCCGAAAGTTTCAAGGTTCTTTCTCTACAAACATGAATGTTTCATTGAGATTTCCTTGGGAATATACGATTAAAGTTTAGCTTGTGCTTGACCTTTACTGAGCAACAATAGAGCTAACAGAAGTTCAAGTTCAAAATCCTTTTCATTACAAGGGGGCTTATTTCAATTTTCACTCTTGCTTTTTTCGAACAAAGTTGAAAAAGAAAAAAAAAAAAGAAAATGAAAGTATGGTACTGTAATGTACCTTCTCCATTTAATGGCTTTCTTCCTTATTTTGGTTTTTTTTCTCCTTTTTTTACTGATTTTCTTTTTTCTTTTTCCTTACCCCAACTCTTTTTCCCAATGCCAGGCAAAAGGACTATATGAAGGCAAAAAAAGGAGAGGAGAGGAAGGAAAAAATTAAAATTTTGATGAAAAAGAGGC
The DNA here is from genome assembly GCA_013400975.1 of Atrichornis clamosus. Classification (NCBI taxonomy): domain Eukaryota; kingdom Metazoa; phylum Chordata; class Aves; order Passeriformes; family Menuridae; genus Atrichornis; species Atrichornis clamosus. Next base: position 10,459 of record WBMZ01010375.1, read on the forward strand.
ATTTTTTTTACAAATAAAGATATATTTAAATGTAGGAAACTTAAAATTTAGGAAAAAAAATACCTTCTATTTGGAAAATACTTTATTTTATTTTCCCCATTTATGTCCCTTGCCTTCCTATAATGTAACATCATTTTCAGGTCCATTACATATTCTGTTCTATAATATTCTAGGTGTTTGAGTCAGTGAACATTCAGAGATGTATAGGGTGTGTTTTTGACATCAAGAAGCCATGCTTAGCTCAAGCTTCTGCTACAATGTCCCTGGTTTCTGGCACTCTGCTAATCGCAGTCTTAGTCTGAGAGAGGGAAAATCTTTCCATTTGCTAAAACAAACATTGACTTAATTTCCCTTGTTAAATTTAAGCCATTCCCCATTTTAAAACTTCTCATTGATTTTACATTCACTCCTCTGATGTAAAATCATCAGCTACTGATTTTACATCTGTCTTTTAGCTGCTGCTGCTGCTGAGCTAACCTCAGCGCCTGGCATATTGTACCAAATTAGGATTTCTCCTGCTACGGCAGCTGCGGGTGGAATTGAGACGGGCTGATGAGACACCTCCAGCCTCCTCACTACTGCAGACACTGCAAAGAAGGAAGCCATGAACAACAGTTGCAAAACATTAGCGCAAAACATCACTGTACCACAAGCAGGGGGAGATGATCTTTCCTCGCCGGCATTTTCTCGTGCACCTTGTCTCTGGTGCCTTAGTGCAAAGTCATTAAATAAAATGTAAACCTCCTGGGTGAGATTCATCTGCCCAAATGTAGCTGTTGACATCTGAGGCAGTCACTTGAGTCCCTGTAATCGATGGAGAATCAAGCACGTTTAAGGCACAATTCATCTAATCCTAAGGTGCAAGTCAAAAAATAGGTCATTGAATTGTGCTCTAAATGTTCCTATTTCTCTTTATTAATGGAAAGGGAGACTGAAGTATGGACTCCTTTACATTTCTACTCTGAAGACACTTCACACAGGGTGAAATGATTCCCACCCCTAGCCCTGGCCCTGGAAGAGGCTCAGCTGAAGGGAAAACTGATGAATAATTAAAGCTCATTGCAAGACTGTACCCTCAGAGACAAAGTGCTCTGAATGAGAGAGGATGATCATCCAAAGCAACCACATAAGGCTCCCGTGGATTGTGCTGTGGTGCTGCAAGTTATGAGCAATGATTTCCCACAGTAGGTTCCAGAGGTGGCAAATGAGAGCAGTGTTAAACATACTGCCTGAGCATCCAGAGAAACTCGTGCACTTGAAGAGATCTGAAGCTCCTGAGCTTCTAAATGAACTCATGCAAGTCTCATAGATTTTGAGAAGGTAGATAGCGTGCCAAGACTATCCATGATTTTTCTTTTTAATTGCTATATATGTACAAAGAGAATGCTTTTTATTGTTCAAAGCAGATGCCTCAGAATTAATTGAAGAAAAATAAACCATGTGAATGTATCTCTTTTCTTTTTTTTTTCCTTGCTTTTTAACACATTCCAAGTCATTGGCAAAATGCTAGAGTTGATTCCATCTACTCTTTATGCTTGCCACAAAATCAAAAACCCGGGGTACGACTCATACGTTTTCCTTCCTGAACCTCCAAATGTTGAATAATTGAGCATATTTGGCCAAAATGACACAAAGGTATCATTTGGTGCAATTAATCTCTTTTCCTTCTTATCTCTTCTCTGAAATAATTTTTCTAAGAAATGGTGCTTTCTGAGATTAAAAGTAAAATTTATTATTATAGCACACAGATATATTACAGATGCCTATTAAAATATTTATTGATATAAGAATCACTTATTTGTTGTGTGTGTGAATGAAACCCATCACAATGCCATAGGACTAATAATGATTTATTTCCTTTCCCTGAAACTTTGATTCCTTACACTTTCCATTATTTGACTTATTTTTCATAGAGAGCAGAAAATGTTGAAATGGGAAGAAAAAGAGATGAAAATGGGTGAGACACTTTCCATTCTGTTTAATGACATAAGCTTTTAAAATAACACTGTGAGCTTGTACACTGCTTCTATAGAGTGATGGAAAAAAAAATACAGAGATGCATCAGCTGGATTCTGATATTAAGAAGGAACAATTTCCTTCTTTTTTTTTTTTTTCAGTTCTGTTAACTCTTGCACAAAATAACTGCACCATATGCATCTGAGCTGAAAGAATCTGATCAGTGGCTTGTGCTAACCAACCTCGACACTAAGATATTTAGGGCAGCTGTCAAGCACCACAACTTTCTTCTGTGCTTCTTTTCAGAATTAATTAGCAGAAGAACAGCCTCTAATACACATGTTCTTGCCAAGATGAACTTGGAAGGAGTCTTACTCTACTCCCCGCTACTGCCTGTTCCCAGCAAACCTCCAGAGGAGATAAATGTGCAGGTTCGTAAGCCCTCCACCTCCTGTTACACCAGGTGTAAGCCAGGAGTTACAAGAGGTAACGTAGAGTAAGTCTTTCTGGTGGTGCTACAAAAGAAATCAGCCAGTTTGGTAATACCTGGCTTCAGAAATCCAAGCAAATAGCTATTTCTCTGGATGATATTGAAAATGTAGCTACTTACTCTATGTACTAATTTGATTACTGTGGCAAATAGTTTCTGGAAGTACTACAGAGGTTTCAGAATGCACCTGTAAGTCTGTGCTTAGAGGTGAGGACCACCTGGACTGCAATCAGTCTCCATTTGCTTCATAGGCTCCTGATGGCACTCCCTTGAGAATTTTTAAGACTTCCCCCGACTTTGGCTAATCTTTGGAAAATCAACGATCTGTCTCAATACTTCAATAATCTCTTTTCTTTTATCTCTTCCTTAAGCCAAGGGGCACTGACAAAGAAAACGTGAGATCTGGCCAAGAGGAATTAATACACTCACTAAAATAAGTCTGAATCAGATTGAACCTGGTGCAGACATTTGGAATAATTTTCCTTTTACCTGAACGGGTGACTAAAACAATTCAGATAGCCTTGCTTTTGCTGGAATTGCTTCACGGTTTTCTCGTTTTGTTTGAGTGGTCCATATATCTCTTGTTTTTTTCAGACCCACTCAGTCCCATTTTGGTTCTATCTGTATTTTTTTAATCTGTGCTGCTTTGGCTCACATTATAATTTTTTCTAAACCATCTATTTGTTTGTTTGTTTGTTGTTTTTTGGAGTTTTTTTAATGTGAAGGGACGCATTTCAGGATCTTTTTCCAGACCTGAGTAGTCAAGGAATTGGCAAAAGATCTTGTTTTCTTACAGATTCAGAAAACAGTTGCCATCACAGTCAGACATGAGCTAGGATAGGAACAACAGTCCAACTCATCTCATTCAACTTTAGCAGTCTACACATTATATGCTCCATCAAAACTGGTCATCTACGTTTCCTTGATAGCATAAAGAGAAATATCAATATCTCCACATAGCAGTTAATTTAAACTGTTTTAAAGGCCTCTTTCTTGGGACTGGACAAGTCATCCAGCAATAAAATTATTGCTTTCTCTTGACTGTAAAGGAAATTTGTCCAAGGTGCTTTTTTAGGCTAGGCATCTAACTGTTAGAAAACCAAGCTTCAGTGAAATTAAAACAATGCCACAGATAAGAAGACACACAGGAATTCCATTTCACTCCCCTCACCTAAAAAATGCTGGCATTTGAATTAGCTGGTTATTCTAGTAGCTCCATTCATATTTTTTATTTTTTTTTATTGTGTCCGCCTGAGATTCCTCTAATATAACCATATCATTCTTGATAAACTTTATTCTCAAGGTCTTGCAGTAGTTAATGATGTAGTTCTTGTGTTCCTGTTCTTTTGGCCTTGTTGCTTTAAAGCACAGTCCTCAATGCAATCATGTCAGAAAAAAGAAAACATATGATCAACTACCCACCACCCTCAGGATTTGACAATGTCACAAATGTTGAGTAGCAGATTTTAACTGCCTGTCTCTCTCTCACTCCTACCACACCCTTTCTCTAAATCTGTGGGTACTTGATGCTACTTAGCTCCTGGTTTGTTCTTTTTTCCCTTTTTCCTCCTCAATTTCCATGCCTAATGAGCCTGAGCTGAGTTAATAATGGATGTAATAAGTAATGACTCATTGTTTTGGGGCCTGTGTGTCTCTGTGTGCACTGGAAGAGGAAGCCAGGGCTCCGATGCTATTTGTTCTGCCATGTCACTTGCCGCCAAGCAATGCCACTCATCAATAAAAGGCAAGATGACGGATGAGTTCATTTAATGGAATTCCTCCGAGTGAGCTGCAGCCACTGTTCTTTGTAGGCTTGTTCTTTGAGTCTCTCCCTTTCTCAGTCTCTCTTCACCTTTTCCTTTTTTTATTTTCTTTTTTTTTTTTTTTTTTTTTAGTTACCATGTCAGTTGTAAAATTTTNTTTAAGGATTCAGGACAGTTGAAAAGTGTGGCTGGCTGAGAGGGCTGCCGCTCGTGCCAGCAGCTCCTTCTGCTCTTAACAACTGCTATCCTAAATCAAATCAAGAGCTCTGAGCAGGGAGATTAGGTCGTCACCACCTGATAGTGACATCGAACAGCATTGCCTTCCCCTCTGTCCCTTCCCCTCTCTCCCTTCACCGGTCAGGGTGGGTGTGGAGGGAGGCTGGCTAAGCATTTGAGGAGGAAAAGGTTTTAAGTGTTCTCAGTATGGCCCTGTCCACGAGGAACAGCTAAAACAGTCCTGTTCCTTTGGAAAACTATCAGGCTCTGACTTCATGCCTAATCTACAGCACTGCATGTTTCCAAGGCCAGATTAGCTAAACAGGGTATTATTTCAGTTCCCACTTGCATGCTCAAAACAATGAATGATATTTCCTTCTCTCTGCCTGTTCCCAGGTTCTTCTTCCTCCACCTGCTTCTTCTGGTTTTCCTTTCCCTGGTAAAATTTAAGAGAATAACTTTTCCTATACAATTTATGCACGTGAAAAATGCCACTGGACCAGATCCTCAGCTCAGGAGAAGTAGGAGAAATTCACATTTGTCTGCATGTTAATGGATCTGTGGTCCCACTGAGTTCAGCGGGTTATGAGTAAAACATGTAGAGTAGAAGAAAAGTCAGAATTTTACCTAAAACTGTCACACATCTAACCTTATTGTCCAAGATTGCCTAGTTTAACATGAAACACTACTGAGCAAGAAGTGAAGTTCCTTCCATTCCTAATGGCACAGATAGGGACAAAACCATTTTTTTCTCCCTAGTTTTTCACTGTTTACTGATAACTAACCTTGTACTGGAGTGAATATTTTGCTAAAACTGGAGTAAGAACTTTGTCCATTTGTTTTAGTGAAAGTTTGTGTTTCCCAACACTATGCTGTGTTGCCTTTTCATCTTGTATATATATGTACATGTGTATGATGCTGTGTGTGTGTATATTTATATAAAGTAAGTAATAATACCCTAGTTATGATTGTACTCTTGCTTGAGATAAGTTTGAGGACAAAACTCTCAATATTTATTTTTAACACTGGATTTTTAGAGCATAATGATTATGACTCTGATCACTGAAGGCCAACAAACTAAATATGTCACAAGAAAGACAAATTTACAGATGCCACGTTTACTCTGCCACAGCTTAAAGTTTTCCAGGTCACACGAGCAAATTCTCCATTCTACTTTGCTTTTGTGAGACCCCATCTGCAGGTGCTGTGTCCACCCCAACATAAAAAGGATGTGGAACTGCTGAAGTGACTCCAGAAGAGGCCACAAAGATGCTCGGAGGGCTGGAGCAGTTCTGCTGTGAGATGGGCTGATAGAGCTGGGGGTGTTCAGCCTGGAGAAGAGAAAGCTCCAGGGAGGCCTTAGAGACCTTTCCAGTGCCTAAAGGGGCTCCAAGGGAGCAGGAGAGGGTCTGTGGACGAGGGCCTGGAGTTACAGGGCAAAGGAGAATGACTTCAAACTGACAGAGGGTAGGGTTAAATTGGACCTTAGGAAAAAATTTTTTGCAATGAGGGTGGTGGGGCCGCAGCACGGGTTATCCAGAGACGATGTGGTTGCCCCATCCCTGGAAGTGTTCAAGGTCAGGTTGGATGGGGCTTGGAGCAACCTGGGATAGTGGAAAGTGTCCCTGCCCTGGAATGAGATGATCTTAGGGATCCTTGTAACACAATCCAGCTCAACCCATTGTAGGCTTCTGTGGTTCTATGATAACGTCACAGTACTATGATGTGCAAGTGCATACTACTTTTGATTAAAAAGATGATACCAATCTTCAAGAGACTCCTGCTCTTTGAAAAATTAAACACCTGTACATTTGGAAACTTTTCGTGTTAATATAGCTCTATTTACTATCAAAAATCTGAGAATGGGAAACATTGTCCCAACGTCCCAATTGGCTAAAGGGAAAGTGCTGGATTTCAGGAAGCTTTGTCTTTTTTTGTCTGTTTATCTTGGCAGTGTATTGGACATCACTGAGAATACAACCTAGGTATGAACTGGCATCAGTCAGTGGCAAAAGGGTAAACCATACTAGGGTGGATAAGTAAAAGGAAGCTCTCATGGAAGGAAACATTTTCTGCGGTCTGTAGAATATCTAAGAGTGCTAATTAATATCTGTTCTCTTAAGCAGTCAGCATGGGAGTATGCTTTATATTTCCTAGAGCGTGAGTGCACACTAGACTCAATCTAGCTGCATTAGAAAAGATTGTAGGATTTTTTAGAAGGGTATATGTAGGTAGCTTAACAGGGAATAAAGGAGGATATTAAATATCCCATAGAGTAAAAGTGTATTAAATAAACTATATAGTAATATACAAAAAGTATGTTAAAAATCCTATGGAGTACAGACAGCCAAGAAACAGATTAACAGAGCATTACATTTTATTGTTGAGCACAAATGTTCCATTCCTTTCTCTGAGCTCCTAATCAGCATTTTTCATTATTTCCCTTCCCCTGTATTTGGCTCCTGTGCCTCAGTGCCCATAGCAACACTTCCAGTAGTGTTAAAAACTAGATACTGCAACCACATTCCCAGGCAGAGAGCTTTGCCAAGGCCTGCATTTGATCCAGCTAGGAGCACATGCCCGCTCGGTGGTACAAGGTCATAATAATAATTCTCCCTTCAGGGGCAAACAGTCTTAGGAATGATCCCCCACTATTATCCCCTACTATCTTGGCTCATTTTGATCTCAGTTGTTATTAAGCTCATTTTATGCTGCAGTCGGAGCAGCTTGTTTACTTACAGAAATGGTTATTCAGAAAGTGGATGCCTACAACGAGACCAGAAGCCTCTGAGAGTGTGTGTGTTCAAGTGTGTGCGTGTGTGATGTATGTAGGGAGAGAAAATTGGTTTGTTTTAGGGACACACCATTCCTTTGAACTCCAGAAAAATATGAGTCCTTTCTTTGATGGGCTATGCTTTGGTTTTGTTTTGTTTCATTTTTGCCTTGCCCCAGTTTTCTCTCTGTAGTGTCTAATGTACATTTCAATGGATGGGAATGATGACAGAAGGCATTTTCAATCCCTTGAGGCATGGTAGCAGTCTCTGAAAATGCTTTGGTACTGAAGTATTCTGAAGAGAATAAAAGAAATCCTTTATTCTTCTTTTATTTTTCTTCTTTCCCCCCCCTCCTTCTACTTATCTCAAGATTGGAATTTCAGTTGTTGGGGAGAGAGTATGGGGTTTTCTTTTCATTTTAAATGGCATTTTTTCCTCCCTAGCCACTCTCTTGATATATTTTTTTCTCATTTCTCCCTTTCTCTTCCGCTCCCCAAATTTTGACTAGGCAGTGGGTCCCACTACTGAGCAATTGTGTTTATGAATGGGTACTCCATCAGGACTGTCTCTTCATCCAAAGGAGTCTGGAGAATATTTTAGATTTGCTACATTAAAAAGCATGGTTAACAGGAATACTGGGGGTTTTGTCAGGTTGAGGGGAAGAAGTGGGAAGTTAGTGGAAACTGTTGTTAGGAAAGCCTACAAAAGGAAAGCTGAATGCTTTTGTAGTGCTAGAACAAGAAAAGAGATAACTGAAAGATTTGTCACTGACCCAAACTTGACCACAATATTTGCATGGAAATTGCAACAAAAGGAATCTACAGCAGGATATTCACAACATAATTTGAGACAGAAAATAAGAAAGATTTTCCAAAATCTTTGAAGAAGAAGGAAACCACTGCAGCTGAGAGACACTAAACCCCAGCAACAAGGTAATTTCTGCTTAGAGCTACAGTACTTTGGGTTGTACAACTGGTGGTGGTGGTCTCAGACCACCACCAAACAATGCATGCTTCTGAAAATAACAATGATATGGATTTGGATATGGCCTGTAAGTTCCCTCACTTGGTCAGAACTCAGTATCAGATCCAGGTAAAATCTGCAGTGCTGTGGGCAGTTCTTTCCCAGATCTGGGTGGAGCAAGAAGTCAGTCCTGAATTCAGACTTCTGCTTGTCACTTTTCTGTAGAAGAAATCATGAGCTGGGGGATTTTTCTTGACTTTAGTGTTTTACCATACTAGATTGCATCACTTTGGTTATGACAAGAATGTTTAATTTCAGCATAATAGCCACGAAAGACCCTGTTTGCAAAACCGTAATATTTCACACATATCTGTATTTGCAGTTAAGCATGCAAAGTAGGCTAAAGCCACTGATGGTTTCTCAGGCCAGAAATAGTAAGAACAGGGCAGTGCTGTTCATTCTTCAAATGGCTTTGTGTATTCTGTGTGCTCTTGAAGACACTGAGAAACCACAGTCATGTTGATAGATAATGGCTTGCATCGCCAGGGTAGCTTTCTTCTTTTTTTTCAGTCTGTTCTTTTATTTCAGCTTCTTCCCACAAAGTTTACCAAAGGTTAACCTGGTGTAGCACAGCACTTCTTCATCTTTATTTTTAAGGAAACATAGAGATTTTTAAAGTTCATATATGATTTAGATAAATACATAACACAGTTTATTCCTGTTGTATTTCTGTATTAATACATATATGCACATATTCATTGTGAGACTTACCACACTCTTGAACCAAAGGGTGGTTCAGAACAACTCTGCTCTTTAATTGGCGACACAAGTCTCTGCACTTTTTTTTCAAATATAATTCCATGTCTGCTTTCTGTGTTAGAAGAAAACTTGACAAAAAGACATCTTCCTCACTGATGTGAAAATATGTCAGCTCAATTCCAATCTGTTGCACACTTGGTATTACATTTCTTAGTCATACTGTAGTGTTTTTCAATTTACTCCACATACACTCTTCCTAGCAGCTGTTTCACATCCCTAAGTCCATTTATACCTTCCTGTATGTTGAACATAAGCTTATTCCTTACTACAGTTTCATGCCTGAGCTCTACTGGTTACCAGTGCGACCCAGAAGAAAACAAGATCTGAATAACCAAGAGGAGCAGAGGGTCATTACCCATATCACTGCTCTCCTAAGCTGGCCTCATTTGGAAGCTGAAGGTGTCCTCCACTGCCATTCGTAGTGGTTCATTGACTATTTTCAGATTCCCAAGTTTATTCTAGCTCTGGAATGTGACTCTAGACTCATGGATGGAACCCAACAGAATGAACTTCCCCATCCTCACCATCATCTTGCATTGCACAGCTGCAAGACCAAATTCATACTAATGGCTCTATGACCAACTAAAGGAGCCCAGGCACTCATTAAGAACTCTGGGTTAATTAAGACAGGAATATTGCGTGCAAGTAGATGGACTCCTTTCAGCTTCAGTTAGGTAAATGTTAGTAAAAAAATGTTTCTTTAATCCCAGTGTGGATTAAAAAAAAGAAAATGCAATACCAAAAAACGATGAAAAATTTTATGCACCATTTTCTTATTTACCTCCCACCTCCTTGCATCTGAAGAAATAACAAAATTATCACAAATGCTGATTTAAAAAAGGTGAATTTTTTTAATCTGTCTGGAGTTTATGCCCACCTTTCTTCTTTTTTGCTCTGCTTTATGTGATGTACTGTTCATTCCTATTACCTCTTTATAGCTGTTTTGTTAAAGTTCATACCACAAAGACCTGTAAAAGAAATTTATGACTCTTGGGTTTTCAGCAAATTCTAAATAACCATAACATGAACATGAAACATTAATTAAAGACACTGGAGTCTAAGTTATAACAGAGATGCTGACATTTAAGCCCCTTGTACCATGTAAATTAAAAATGGTATGACAAACAGTGAGTAATTTGATGGTCAGGGGTTCATATAGATAGCTTAATATCTTTGTCATGAAAAACAGTCTGTCCTTGGTTTAACCCATACTGAACAGCCCAGGGGTCTGGTTCATAAAGCATGACACTGCCTAAACATTTTTGCAGTAATTCATGTATCAGTCTGGGAATTGCATTGAATATCCTTGAGACTAAACAAATACACAGGAAATTTGTGAACTAAATGCATTAACACAAAGATAAATTCACTGTGTCATTCCTGCCTCTGGTTCAGCTACTGAGATTTAGGCATTCTTGCCTAGGCAATCCAATGTCACACATTTAACATGCCATTCAAATTAGTTTAATTGATCATTAGCTTAGTTAACATGAGCCTTCCACAATATATCTGTACCACTGAAACCCCAAGCTGTTTGCCATAGTAAAGACACCCCTTTCCCCAAAGAAAGAGACACATTATGTTTCTCAAAGTGTGGAATATGCATGCTTAAGTGTTATGTTCACATAAGCAGTGGTCTAGCACATCCAAAGAAATTGTTGCACTCCTGTTGAGTCTTTGTATGAGAGTCACCTCACCAGTGCAGGTCTAAGTGTCTCAGCTGGTCAGAGCAGCGAGGGTGGACCAAAGACCTCCAGGGGTGCCTTCCAGTTGCAAGCATTCTTTGATTCTGTGATTCTGTAGTCAGTGGAAATGTACACTTCCCCACCTCCTAAAGTAGGTATCTAGAGCAGACCAGATCATAGAATCATGGAAACATGGAATCATTTAGGCTGGAAGAGCCCGCTAAGATCATAGAGTCCAACCCTTAACTTAACACTGCTAAGCCACATCTACTCATCTTCTAAATACCTCCAGGAACCTGACTCTATCACTTCCTTGGGCAGCCTGAATCATGGAACAATTTAGGTTGGAAGAGACCTCAGGAGGTCATCTAGTCCAGTTTCCTAGTGATTCCAAATTCACTTTGATCAGGGGCTTCTCTGAGTCCCTAGAAAATCCTAAAAGTACTGATGCCTTTTCCTTACAATTAATGTTAACTAAGGTAATGAATTTGCACAAAAGTTGTCTGTTGGAGAAGAGATTCTGCAGGTTACAGGCCATGCATATATTCCTCCTCTCATGGAAATGACAGCTGAGACAGGAGATATAAGGGAATCTAAGTTATCTGACTTTTCTTCACATTTTCTATGAATCAGGCATCAGGTCCTGTGTGTTAAGTGAAGAGCAGTAATTTTCTAAAACTCTCCAGTTGCTTGTAAGAGGGAAAGCATGCTCTTAAGCACACATGTAATTTTGACTCTACAGATACCTAAGTTATAAGTCTGTTCAAATATTTAATTAAACACTCTGTTACAATGTAGCCAAGAGAAAGCCTAAAAGAAATACAGCAGGTATGTCCTGTGCAGGACCAGGAATTGGACTGGTTAATCATTGTGGTTCCCTTCCAGCTCAGGATACTCCATGCTTCTGTGTTTCCATGGATATTCAGAAAACCCATGTGTCAGTCTAGGAAGAGAAGTACCAACGGAGCAACTGAACTTTTTCAGGTTTGATCTTCTCCTAATGCTTCTACTATTAACTGCTGAGCTGGGTTGGCATGCCACAAAGACTTTTCTACTGAAAAACCTAAAGATAATAACTGGAAAACAAGGAGGTTGTCTTGATAACTCATTCTGAGTTCTTCACCTTTACTTCAGATTTGTTCCCTCACTTTCCTTGCCTACACGTCCTGCTTTGTGCTGTTATTTAATATCTCACTTGTTCTGCAATTTCAGCTCCCAAATTGAATACGATGTTCCCTGCAGTGGTACCCTCACCTTGATAAATTGCCAAATAGTAATTATTATTCCTTCCAGAGCCTGAGATACGGAGTCATGGCTGTAATTTCTAAGGCTTGAGTGCCGAGAAATTTATGTCATACTTCTCTTCATCAGAGTTTTCATCTGAGATCATATTTCAAGCCCTTTCCTTTGATGATATGATTAAGATAATTCCTCTATGAAGTTCGAGCCTCTGTGAGATATTCAAGAAGGAACCTGATAGTTCTTAAGCTTCATTTGCTTCCCCTATGAATATCAGCAATGTATGAAGGGAAAAAGCAGGCAGACATGATTCCTGATGGTTTCAAATGCTTCTAATTTTTTTAATGTTGATTATTATAGTAGCATCTGCTGGCCTCAAATATAGGACCTCTGTTCTTGTGAGTGTAATATAAAACTAAAGGAAGAGACGGTCTATGCCTCAGGAATCTTGTACATATCAGGATTTCTTTTGTTAGCTTGTTTGTTTGTGGGGTTTTTATTTTTTTCTTTTGAAGTTAAATGCTGGTGAAACTTTTTAAGCCCATTCATTGAGACAATTATTTGAACTCTGACTGGGGAAAGTTCAAAAGTGGTTGTGCTTCACATCCTTCCTGAGAGAAGTAAAGAGTAATACGATATATGTTATAACACAGATAATCTCAATTTTCTCACAGGAATGCAGGGAGCATTACACACATCTAGGTATGTATAGCAAAATTGACATGTTATTCGAATTGGACCATAGTGTATTATTTTGGTACTCCTAGTCTGAAGACAACAAGTAGTTTGGGAAACAGTATATTGTTATCCACATTTTACGGACTTCTGTCTAATGGTTTGCAGTGATCTGTGTTGATTACTGGTGGTTTCAGGAGAGCAAGATATTCTGTAGTAAAGGTCTGTGGAACAGTCAAACAACATGAACTCATTCTAACCTTTCCAGTTGCTGAATGTTTATATTCTGTTTTATAAGTGTTTTTATCCTTTATTCAGTACTTTTGAAATTCTCATTTTGAACAATATAATATGCTTGTTTCTTCTATATCCTCAAGCTATAGTGTAAGGATTGATACTAAATCAGTCAAGGTGTTACTGTCCTGCGGATATAAGCATGCCCTGTACAGGTGTTTCCTCATGAATATAAAATGTATTTGGATTTTAAAATTAACTGTTACACTACTGAAATGTGTAGGAGGCACAGCCATTTCTATGACTTCCAAATCCTTCCTCAAATATTCTTTTCACATAAGAACACTTGCAAACTCATTCCATCAGTGGGGAAGGAGATAAAAAATCTCTTAGTTATACATGCAGTGTTCAATTTAAGGAAAAAAAAAAAAAAAAAGAGCCTTATTGTGTTATATCCTAATCTTAATAATATGTACATTAAAGCTTTCTTCCTGTTATGATCCTGTTTTATAGGCTCATTGTTCATGACATGGCCTTATTGTTCATGTACAAGACAGATGAACACATTTCTACCACGGTCTCCACTACCTCCATAAACTGTGATTATAGATTGAAATACTGTATGCCTCATTATTTATTTATAGCTCTGAATATTTCTCAAGGATATTTTTCCTTTCTTTTGTGTTATTTTGTTTTAATGAAGGTGAAATAGTGTAAAAAACCATGCAAGCAATCCAAAGCTCTTTCTTTCACCATGAAATGGCTTGAGGTGTAGCATAGTGTCCTTTCTTCAATAACCATTATTTCCTGGCACAGAGAAATCTCAGTAAGTCATTACTTTGCTCATTGTTTAGGCTTCAAGTCATCAAAACATTTAAACACATACTTAACTTTAGTGCCTGATTAAGTGCCACTGGAATAGGATTTAAGCACTTGCTTAAAATTAAGAGGGTGTTTACATGCTTTGCTGAGTAAGGATGAAATGCTAAATTGAAATCATATTTATGTCAGAGTGGAAACTATTCCCAAGTTTACTAACAGAAGAAAGCAGATTTGATCATATTATCTGCACATTTAACTGTTTCCTCTTCCTCTTCTTCCCAAAAGAAGTTTTGGGCCTGATAGCCAGCTAGTATTTATAAAATCAAATAAATTCTGCTCTTTACCTGATCAACAAACAGGAGGAGGTAAGGAACTGTTTGTGAGCTAAGTGATTTGGAAAAAAGAGACTCTTGCTGAAGGGAAAGAATTTCCTGGTGAACCCTGTCCTATATTGTGAGGGTACAAGAAGATATTGAGGTAAATCTTATTTTGGGTTCTGTTGGGAACAAGGGGAAGCCTTTTCACGTCTTGGGGAAGGAGATATGACTTGAGGGCACATGTTAGTAGCGTATAGGCAGCAGATTCAGTCTAATTTAATTTCCAAACTCAATCATCTTAAAGACATGAGCCCAATGGAAGCCATTCTTCATTGGGCCTGGTGAAGCAGAGATTTAGGACAAGTTTATGTGCTTTTTTTTGCAGTTGCGTAAATGGTCATAGCAAGACACAAGCCAATGCGAAATCATGCTCCAAATCTAGCTCTAGGGGGAGAGACAGGTCAGTGCTTATGATGATGGAGAAGGTTTTTAAAAGGATTTTAAAAACTCAGCAAAATTAAAACTGGATGAATTTTGCTCTACATTGACATTATATATTTCATATATATATACATATATATATATATATATATAATATTCAAATAAAAAAGAAATCATAGCTAATCCTAGATAAATGATTGTGAAAAAAAATAAATATCAGCAAACCTTTCCACGTGGCCTCAGAGAGCTTTTCTTTAGGAATCCTCTTTTCTACCTTGCCTTTGGCTTTTTAAGTTTTGAAATCCTTTAGACACATCTACCATTATTACCTGTGTAGATCTGAACACCACACTCTTTCTTTACCTGTTTATTTTTGGCCCCCATCCATCCATTTCCCTATTCCTCTACCCATCTGGGTGTGGATACAGGTAGCTTGATCCACCACTCAATGCCACTAAAATGAATCTTTCAGTGACTTCGTTGAGGCTTGGGACAAGCCCAGATTCTGGAGGACTTCTTGTTCCAGCCCTGTCTTCACCAGGGGTACAACATCCTGTCACTGTGTGTGAACTGCTGAGGAGGGCGAGGTCATCTGCAAAATCCCTGCACGGTTCAGCAAGGCCAGAGTTTCAGTTTAAGGTCTCTGTTACCTGAACACATGACTGGGGTTGGAAGAAGGGGAAGTGGTGTCTGCATTTTTTGTCTTTCTGCCCATTTTCTTTTTCAGTGTATTAGTTCATACTTGGAAGGATTTTGAACTAATGTTCTTAAGACATGTTTGCAAGCGTTTTCATTGATCAGCAACACAATTATTATTTGTGTACACTGTTGGGACAGGAAAAACTAGTTATGATTCCTACTATTTTGGTTATTGTCAGTACTGCCAGAAAGAGATAAAGCTTTCTTTCTGTCTCATTCTTGCACTCTTATTTGTTTTTTTCCTCTCCCCTGTCCTTCAAGAAAATGGTTTTTTTATTTATTTTTGCTCTATCCAAGAGTAGCAGCTGATTTTGAAGTGTCAGACTATTATTTGGGGGTTTTTTTTGGTTTTTTTTGATGTTACCATTTATTGCAAAGAGGATAAAATCAATGTGACATTTCCAGAACAATGATAGATAAAAATGATGAGTGGTCTTTAAACGCAGAAGGCTAATTTTTAAAAATGTCACTAGTGTACTATTTCAGAGTTTGTCAAAGATAAAACAATAAAAGTTATAGATATGAAAACTAATAATATTTCACTGCCTAAGCCATAGATAAGCAGGCTCTACAATATACAAGTTCTATATTCTTCTAAATATAATAGGACAGAAATGCTGCAAAAAGGACAGCATTAAATACAGTTACCTTGGGTTATTTGATTAGACATTGGTTTGGGAAAGACCTTGATTTCTAAAGCTATGACCTTGCAATCAGTTGTTCTGGCGAGGACCCATGGACTGGCATTTTACACAATGGAGGATTCACATGGACTCACGGGATTGTGGTTTGATGGCCAAGTTTTACGAGTCACCTGAACAATACAGTAATTGTGCTTTTAAGGCTATTAGTGTGTCAGGCTGTGAGTGCAAGTCTCACTTTAGAATGATGGGAAAATATGTCCCTTTCTTTGAACCAGTACTGGTCTTGATATACACCCTCCCTTCATGGATTTTGACTGTAATAAGCTGTGTCCATAAATCTTAGGAGACTCCTGAATTCCTGCAGCCCAAACAGACTTTAACATCAACTTGCCTGCATGTGTATTGTTACTACTGTGGTGGTTCCTGGCTATTTCATTAGCAAGTTATGGATGAAAGTCTAGTCCTGAAGGCAAAGACCTTCTCCATTTGATATCATAAGTAAAAGTGGTGTCAAACATCTAAAATTTGAGATGTTATGCATCCACAAAAAAGAACTAATTCTAGCACAGTTTTGCCAGACCATGGCCTCTAGTGATCTTGGCAGGATTATAATAGCTAATCTGCATCTAATATTGGAAAAAGGTGTTCTATTACCAAACCTGGGAGGTCTGTGAAATTTCAGTACATAATATTTCAAAGGAATCTAAGAGAAATTCAACTCATATTTGAACATATCTCTGAATAGTGTATTTACACAACTCTAGTTCAACTTACATAGTTTAGAGGTAGCTGCAAACTAGATGTCAGTATTTACCATGCTCAAAAAGATGGCTTGTTTTGCAGTTGGGAAATATTGAAGTTTTTTTTTTTAAAAAAAAAAAAAAGAGGAAAAAGTCAGACATAGCAGTTTAAGCTTGATGTTGGTTTTACAACCTCATTTTGGGGAAAAATAGCTTCACAGTTTAACTGCAGATTAAATCTGATCTGATTCCACTCTAATCATCTCATTAGAGGCAAATGAACGTAAATTGTGAATCAACTTGAAAAGGGTGTGGGAAGATTTATGTTAACTCCTCCCATCACTACACTATAGACACAAACATTAACCAAAATATGGGAAGAAAAGGAAGCACTAAGCACCTGTTTAGGTTTTGTTTAGCCTTTTTCAAATCTATGAAATGTCACAGTTTTATCTGAGAGCTGGCAAATTAATCAGTCTTCAAATTAAAGAATTGTAAAATGGCAAACTATAGAGATAGATCTCACTTTTCCAAGTTATGTTCAAAACCGGGTGTAACAAGTTATAAGACTAAGCTTGGTTAGATATTTGCTGGGACTAAATCTAATTTTGTGCAATATTTGCACTTAGTTCCAGATCACTGCAATTCATCCAAAATGTTTCTAGATGTCTACTTAACTATAAAATGTATGTGTTTCACATATTTTGCGTTTTATGAAACTTTTGAACAACATATGTGTATAATAATGGGATGGTCTGCCAGAGAACAGCTCAACTTCAGCTTCAGGGATATACCTTCAAATATTTCAAAGCAACATGTGATTGTTAGCACAAAATGTCTTTCCTTCTCTAGGCTCATTTCTATGTTTTAAAAGGAAAATTGATAATTATATGTCTCCTCATGTACACGTTTCTCATGGTCCATTATAAACACTTCAGCTTACACATGATAATATGCATGTGAAACATTTTGCAGTAATGTTAAAAGCAAAATAAATTGCTTCATGGATTTATTAACTGGCTATTCTTTCACTGCTTCATAAAAGTCCTATAAGACACATACTTATTGCATGAAGATGTGTCTTTTCCTTTCAGAAACACTTGCTTATGTTGGATATTTTCCTTGATTTTGGTCCTACTAGAAATGTTACAGAAGACCAAGGAGAACAATTGCTTAAGGAGAACTTCTACTTAATATTTTCAGGCCTAATATGAAAATATTCCGATATGTGGTGCAGCAGACAACTGGAACGGGGGCATAGTAAGGGGTGGAGCATGCAGAGGACAGAGGAAAACTTCAGAAAATAATTGCTAACAATTACTGTCAGTGTGTATTGACCATGTGGGAGATGAAAGGCCTGTACATCAATCACCTTTGGAGGAATATGAAGAGAGGAACCTTGATAATATCGTAGTTATGCTGCTAAATGTAGAATTGTGCTACAAAACATAGACAGTCCAGGGCTTCCCAAATATAAACATATTAAATTTGTATTATTTTACTGTTATTTCCTCTTGTTTTTTAATATGGCCAAGAATTGCCTAATTTTCCTTTTTTTGCCTTGTTAATAGAAATGGCTACATCATTTTACCTGAAATTTCACCTAATAAAATAAATAATAATGCAGACAAAAGCAGACACCAAGGAAACACAAATTGAAAAAAAAAAAAAGAAAATTGGTGAAAAATAATGTAATACTGATGCTAGTGAAACCTTAAGGATGGAACTTTTTGTAGCAAAACGTGATGTAAAACCTCATTTAGTGTTAACATCACTGGAACTCTCTATAACTAGAACAAAGTTCTATTTGTCAGGCATGAATTATTTCAGAAATCTCTAGAAACTCATCAGAGATACTGTATCTGAGACTAGCCATTTGAAATATTAAAAAGAAAAAAAAAGTCACTTTGAAAAGGGCATTCAATTTAATTCCTAAACACAGACCAAAAGACAAAACCAAATAATTCATATTTCATGTTAAATGTGAAAACAACTATTTGTATTTTACTATGCGAGTTATAATTTTGATTATGATTTTACACTGTACATCATCTTTCCAATGAAAATAACCCAGTCTCAGGAAACAGCCTTCATCTTCAAGTAGCTGTCCAAGGAAAAAATGCCTACATACTTTGATCAATAAAAAGCAGGGTCCAAAGGGTCAGGAAGAACCATTGTGTTCCCAAATTAATAAGAAAGACATTCATTTTTGCAGACCTGGCCATCTTAGAAGATTGTCTCCAGTGCACCTTAGAGACCTCAGTCTCGGGCTGGCTTGATGTCCTAATTGAATTGCCTCTGCTGTAGAGTGTAGAAAACAAAGCCTCAGAGAGTTTCCCAGACAGAGAGAAAGAGGTGAGTGAAGGGAATCCATGATACCTGCTCAATAAAAAGTGATCATTTAACTCCAGTCAGAGAATTAAAAAAAAAAGAAAAAAAAAAAGGAATTTATTGACCTCTGGTGATAGATTTCACACAAATATATTATTTTGTGTGTATTATATATAACACATAATACTATGTAATAACAATAGTTACAGTATGACCTTATTCTTACCTGGCTCTTCTCATTACTATAGCTCAAAGCAGATTATTTAGGAAATTTCCTGCAGTACCCCTGTTATGCAGAGGAGTCACTCGATCAAGGTCACCCATCAGTCAGTGGCAGAGCAGAAATTAGACTCTGGAGCCTCTTCACTTTATGCTGCATCTTCCAGATTATTGCTTTGTGTGTAGACATGTGTAGATTATGCATACATGTGTGTACTCTATATTGGCTTTACATATGTACAGGGAAACAGGAAAATTATCTTTTCTTAGAATTATTCTCTCTGCCAATACCCTGTAATCTGTGTAATTTTACATGGTCTAATTCTGTACTCCTTAATTTTTGCCCTCAACTGCTTTAGGGATCGTTTTGAAGTTAATAGAGCCAATAATTCTCAACAGTGGTCGGCAATACAGTGAAGGACAGTGGGGAAATATTGTGCTTTGGGAGGTTCAGGTTGGGTACTAGGAAGATTATGGAATCTCCATTTCTGGATATCTTCGGCACTTGTCTAGACAAAACTGTCTGACCTCACCTTGTGTTGGTTTTAAGCAGAAGGGTAGAAGAGATATCTCCAGACATGATCTTTAAGTCAATCTTTCTATGATCACAGAATCACAGAATGGTTTGGATTGAAAGGGATCTTTAAAAATCATCTACTCCAAGCCCTCTGCCATGAGCAGGGACACCTTCCACTACATCAGTTTCCTCAGAGCCCTGTCTAACCTGTCCCTGATTGTTTGCAGGTATGGGGCATCCACCACCTTTCTGGGCCACCTGTTCCAGTGTTTCACCACCCACATGGCAAAAAACCATTACTCCTTGTCCTAGCACAACAGACCCCACTGGAAGGTTTTTACCAATCTTTCTTCTGATCCCCCTTTACGTCCTGGATGGCTACATTTCTGCTGACTCTACCTTCCTTCCAGACGGCCTCTCATTTTGTCTCATATTATTGTCTTCCATCACCGGTAGCCTTATCCCTTCAGCTGTGGTGCTATCCCTTTTTCCTGTGTGCCTTTTTCAGCCGCCTGTACGACGGAATGGAGTTAGCTCCTCCAAACACTGAGCTCCTGCACCCACCGGAATCAGCACAGTGTGCTACAACCACCCCGGCAGTGCAGGTGCCTTAGCAACAGCATCACTGCTGCCCATTGATGAGGCAAATGTTGTGAATGTTTCTCTGCCTCTAACAATTAAAACAAAGCCGCCAAAAAGTATGTGGAAGCGGGTGCTGAGAGGTGAATAAGGGGTAAAAGATGTGTCAGTACCTTGGAACTCTGTCTTGTCATGGCATGCTTGATAACCAGAATATCTGGACTTCATATGCGAGAGAAAGGGGTCTTCTTGGGTTTGAAGACCGAATTAGAGCATTTCATAGCTCAGAATGCAAATAATCAGGTAATTTACTATGTGGATGTATAATTGCAGTGTAATTAGAATAATTGCATTTTACCTGCAGGACATGCACTTATGGCATGTTATATTTGCATTAAATATTCAACATATACATTCCAGACCAATTCATCTTTGCTGCAGCTCTATGCTGAAGTCATTGGATACATTACAGGGATGAATTTCCCTTTTAGTATATCACCTAATGCAAGTTATGATCTTGATGGATGTTCCCATTTTCCAGAAAAAAAAAATTTTTAGGAGGGTTTGCTGAATTTGGTCATGAAACTTGCACAACCTGGGATGAGTTCATCCAGTCAAAGTTTAATTTTGAGTCATTTGAATAACAGGCAAACAAAAAAGTACAACAACAATCAGGTGATCACTCACTGCGGTGAGCAATCGAGCAGTTCATTTCTGGCCATTGTCTCACACAGACCATACTTTGGGGTCAAGCCAAGGCCTCAACTCCAGCTGCTTTGTGCTAATGAGGGAAGGAAAAGCAACCAAAAACCTGCCTGAAAGAAGTAACTGTAAATACCCCTCGCTGCAAGAGTGTTTTTGAGTGTCATGGGTCTGATACCCTTGGCTCTCCTCCCTGTGCCCTCTTCCCTTGGCATAAGGACAGGAACCAGTCATGCCAGAAACAGCAAGGGCTAAGGGATAATGTGTGGGAGGAAGGATGAGTCAGTGGCTAGGGCAGGAATTTGGGATGCTCCCGAGTTCAGGTCCTTGCTCTGCAAAAACTTTTCCACGTGATCTAAATCAAATAATTTATAATTAAACCTACAAAAAGTCCTAGAATAAGCAACATTTAACTTCAGGCAGGTAAGAAATACTCAGAACTATTAAGAGTCTAAAGTTTCAGGATTATATATAATGAGCTTGAACTCTGAGATATAGAGCCAGCAGCCCAAGCAGAGTGATGGTCAGTAAGAAAAAAGAACAATTTGAGCAGCATTCCTCCAGACATATAACTTATATAAAGACAGATATGGCTGTCCCAGGAGTAGAAACTGTTCTTCTCCCTTTGACAAAATACCAGCCTGTTCTTTGTAGTAAGGAATAACACCAATGCTTTTCTACTTCCAACTTCTGCACTCTAGTTGCTAAGTTGAAACATTTAGGGAAAAAAATCCAACCCTGGGGACTACCTCTGAGATTAACAGGGATGATAATAGAATCACAGAATCACTACAGTTGGAAATTATCTTCCAGATCATCGAGCCAAACCATTAACCCATCATGACTGTGTTCACCACTAAACCATACCCTCAAGTACCACATCCACGTGCCTTCTGAACTCTTCCAGGGATGGTGATTCCAACACTTCCCTGGGCAGCCTGTTCTAATGTAATTCCTTCAGTGAAGAAATTTTTCTTCATATTCAATCTAAACTCCTCTGCTGGTGCAACCTAAGGCTGTTTCCTCTTGTTTGGTTCCTTGTTAAGTGGGAGAAGCGGCCGACCCCCACCTCATCACAGAGCGAGAAGGGCCCTCCCAATCCTCCTTTTCTCCAGGCTAAGCCCTCTCTACTCCCTCAGCAGCTGCTGGTGCTCCAGACCCTTCCCCAGCTCTGTTGCCCTTCTTTGGACACACTCCAGCCCCTCAATATCTTCCTTGTTTTGAGGGGCCCAGAACTGAACCAAGGGTTCACGGTGTGGCCTCAACACGCAAAAGGCAGAGCAAAACGCTCAAACCAAAGCATAACAAAGCCCAGGGCCCACTTGCTCCCGGTCTGTAAGGGTAGCCTCCATGTAGGTAGGACTCAAACAAACCACCCTGTGCTGAAAGAAGACAGGTAGTGGTATATAATGGTAGGCTAGACCATGCTGTATTTGCCCTCCCAATCATACAATCTAAACGGCATGAAAATAATTTTTGACTGCCACTAAGAAAGATATCATGGAGAACTCCAGCACTCAGCCTGTATTGGACACACAGGAGGGAAATATGGCCAGATGGGAGAATTCTTATGATCTTGGGCTTAACAAGTTACGCTATGGTCAGTTGGCCCAGTGACTGGACAGCTCAGCTATGTCAAGATAGACTCAAAATATATGCAGTAGATATCATGAAGTCTTTGTCTCGGAGCTCTCTTAAAATTTTTGATCTTCTCTTCAGAGCTGACTGCAGCTGCAACAACTACTAATTTAAAAACAAAAAAAAGAGAGACAGGACTTAATGGGATAAAGTTCTCCTTGGCCTTGGTGTGAAGTTTGTCTGATGACAAGTGCCCAACTTAGTGTGGAAACTTTTACTGGGAGGCAGTGGACTATGACTATGACTTAGCTTCTCTTTCTCTCCCTTTGCAGTTTTTTTTAGTCCTCTGTTGAGTTCGTGCCTCATGTTTTTCAAAATATTTTTCCTGCTTCAGTCTCCGCTGTTGCTCTCTTTGGAGGTGTCCATTCAACATGCTAATTTCCCTGTATGCGTGCTGAAAGAGTTCCTCCAGAGCCCCTTAGATCCTAGTCCTTTCTTAGCTAATTACCATGTGCCAGACACTGGAGTTATGGGGCCTCAGGGTGACAATTTTGTTGACAATGTGCAGCAATAACCATATAATCACAGCACAATTATGGAGCATTTATGGAGTTATTTGTGCCGTGTCATAGATGAAGTTAGCAAATGTAATTTACCTCTCACCACTAAAGAGGACAGAGTCTTAAGGTCAAAGGCTGAGCTCTCAGAATAAGGTCTATTTTTTAAAACTGCTTTTAGAACAGTGAGTTCCCTCAAATCAACTGAAATTATGTTGGTTGGATTTCTTTTTAATTTCTGTTTTTATCAAGTCTAAAACTCCTGCTCAAATTTGCTGACAGGAAATTAACTTTCATAAGATGAAGGAATAGCAAGGAAAAAGAAAAAGAACTAGTCTTCATAAAACTTCCCAGAAAAACCCTTTCACCCAAATATTATAAATAAATAAATAAATAAATGCATTCATACATAAAAATGTTTCGCATCAACTTCTGTCTGTCTCTTGATACTACTTATCTGTTTATATAAAACTCCTACCAGGTGCAGAGTGATTAAGAAGACAAAAAATAAAACTGTTTACTATCAAGCTAGCATCTCCTCACATCATCTGTAGCAGCACATTGACTGCTGCCTGGATGCTCAATCATCTCTAGTGTTCTAAGGTGACATTTGGAGAGGAGCCACCCTGCCACAGATTAGAAGAGTTTAGCAGGGTGTATATGAGCACCCAAGAAACCTGAGGGATAAGGAAAATGGTGAAAAGAAAACGGCATTTACAAAATACGTTGTCCAGAATAAGTCAGATGGAGCAGAAGGGGGCAGGCTTTGGAAGGCTTATCAGAAAGAAAAAATCTAATTCTTAGTATCACTAAGTCTTTTTTCAAAGATTGGTGTGTGTATATATATGGTAATGGGGTACACAATAGATGCATACACATATTGCTGTATTACCATATATACATATGCATATATGTGTTCATATGCATACAAACACACAAAACGTCCCAACATAGACCAACCCATAAATATATAAATATACAATGTATTTCCCTTTTCCAATAAAAGAGGATATAGGCTCTTAGACCAACTTTCATATATGGCAGCTTAGAGCAAAAATGTTTTATTCATGAATGATGTCTTTTTTCTTTTTTTTTTTTATAAACACATAAAAATGTGAAACAATAAAAGTGATATATACCTAATAATGAGTGAGCCAATAAACCCCACCAGGCAACTTAGCTTTGGAAGTGGAAAAATTGACTTTGTATAACAAATTGCAGAATTATTAATCCTGTTTGAAACCCTTTTTATATCAGACCATTTACTTTAATTCTTGCTACTTTCAACATTATCATACATTATGCATTTTTTCTTTGTAATTTTTTTTTCTTTCCACAAGTACAGTGTGCTCCCAAACTTTAAAGGGCTGGAAGCATTTTAAAGAGAAGCCTACTGGGTAAAAGAAAAAACAAGGGATAAATTATTTAGGCCATTCTGAGGTACTCATGCCTGCAAAAACTCCCTCACAGTGGTCCCTCACAGACCACTGATGAATTAAACTTTGTGAAACCCCTGCAAGGCAAGGAAATACCATCTCCTCATTAAGTGAGCAGTGAAGTGGAAGCACAGAGCTATTGCTGTGCCTACACTAAGTTGAGAACGATATTTCCAGAGGGGCACTAAGTTCACCAAACTTGCCCTTTCCTGTATCTTCTGCCCTGGTGAACATCCAAGGCTTCCTGCAAATGGTAGAAGAGGGGGAGATATAGCGAGACCTTGCCTTGAGGTGTCTTTCTTAAGAGACATAAACAGGAACAAATATATTTAAGCTGAATCAGACACTCTCAATGTAGATTGGTCTTCAGACACATCTGCAAAGAAAAATGTGAGCTGAGTTGAATGGCAGCTGGGGAGAGATGAGGTGGTGGGTTTTTGTAATAAAACCCACTTTGCTATACCATGATTCATCCAAAAAGAGGCTCAGCAGAGCACCTGGTGTTTTAAACACAAGTGTGTGTGGGCCTGGCCATGGGGAACCCTGTATGGGGAGGGGAGGTATGTAAGCTTCAGGCTGAATTTGCAGTATATTGCACACGCGCTCTTAATGCCTACCCTTTCTGGGAAGTGTCAATATAACCAACATTTTCCTAAAAGACAAATTTTAGATGCACAGTGTAAAAGATGATCCACTTAGAGTAATCTAGAACCTGAAGTCTGAGGCCAGTGAGGCCTGGTCCATCTGAGGTCTGTGAGAGTTGTATGTGGCTCCAGTTTGAATAAGAGTGCGATGCTAAGGCTATCCAGTTTACTGACTATAATCAAACAACTGGCAAAAATTAGACTAATATTTTTTCTCAGGCTGTGCTTGTCAGAATCATGGCTAACAACAGGCCAAAGGCACAAATATGATGAGTGTATAGATATACCCAGCACACTTTTTTTTTTTCTTTTTTTCTCAGTAGAAAACTCCAAACTGCCCAAAATTAATCTTAAAAAGAAAACTAAAAGAAATGTTTTTTCCAGCTGTAACCTGCTGTTAGCTCTTGGATACTTTTCTATTCAATGCCATTACATCTCTTTCATAGTTCTGTGTTTGTTTTTTTTTAATGCATAAAATGCTTGCTACAAACAGTGACAGCAATAATGCAGGGGGTTTTCCTTCTGGTTATTTCAAGCCTGAGAGACCTTAGGGTTTCAGAAATACCTCAGGCAATCACAACATTCCCATGGAATTTGGTAGGACTGAGTTTGAATTATAACCTCTTTGAGTTGAGGTAAAAATATTAACTGGTTGCATTTTGTCATTCAATGTAGCAGTATGTCAAGCTTGGCTAGAGCAATAATATTTTAAATCATTAGCCAAGCTTTTCTGTAAGAAAATATGCTGTCAGTTGGCAAGCAGCTGTTCAAATGAGGCAATAAGTGTGAGGTCAGGTTTCTATAGTGAATCTTAAATAATTAAATCCCTTAAACTCAGCTACTGCATCTTCCAGGTGTGTTTAATCCTTACTTTCTGTCTTCTGATGTATTGGGTCTGCATGGCAAGGCTTTTGTATGAGGAGGACTACAGGGATGGCTTCTCTGGGAAGACACTGGAAGCTTCCCCCACGTCCAACAGAAGCAATTTCCGCTCTTCCCTCAACCCCATTCCCCATTCTTCTGCACTGCTGAGTGGGTGAAACAGGGAAATCAGGAGTGAAGTTGAGCCTGGGAAGGAGGGAGGGGTGGGCAAGAAGTTGTTTTAAGGTTTGGGTTTATTTCTCTTTATCCTACTNGGGAAGTTGTTTTAAGTTTTGGGTTTATTTCTCTTTATCCTACTCTGATTTGATTGATAATAGATTAATTTCTGCAAATCAAGTCAGTTTTGCCCATGACATTAACTGGTGAGGAATCTGTCCCTGTCGTTACCTCGAGACATGAACCTTTAATTATATTTTTCTCTTCCCTGCCCAGCTGAGGAGGGGAGTGACAGAGTGGCTTTGGTTGGCACCTGGTGTCCAGCCTGGGTCAACCCAGCTCACCTGATTTACAGGCCATGCAGTTCAGGTTCAATAATGCCAGCACCATCTGCTTAACTTTGATTACTTTTTTGGTTAGGAAACATAGAAATATGTTAGAGATAATCTTTATAGAGAAGTCTATTCTAAAATATCATTTTGGTGTATTACACATTCCACCTTTGGGCAAGCCTTCCTCTAATCTTTCTCTGAATAGGTTAGATAATCAACTTGAAGAGTCCTTAAGATATCACACAATTTTATTTTTCACATTCCTTCCTTTGCCAAGATTAACAATTTCAAACCTTCATACTTGCTAACTATGCATAATGCATTTCCAGATGTGAACACTTGTTTAATCCAATGAATTCTCTTTCAGAAGTAAGACTTCCACTTAAAGAAACCTGGAGTTTCCACAACTTTAATATTTTGGCACTAGTTACCATCTCTGTGTCAAAAACCTGTAGTTTCCACCTTGGAATATCACAATTCCGGCATCCTTTTCTTGTTTTCTCTATTAACTTATAAGTCTGTGACAGCTATGTCTTCTTCCTTATTTTCTAATTTTTGGCATCCTCACGGAGGCATTTTTAAAAATCAATATTCATCTCTGTAGTAAACCAAGTACTAATTTCCCTCTGCAGGAAGGGAAGAAGAGGTACCTCCATTGTACCACTCTAGCAGCACCTATTTTTCTTTACTGATTATGAAGTGCATAAAATTGCAGATTTCTGTCCTGTCCCTCACGTAATGAACACTTCTTCATGTGTGGTGAATCCATGCATTTTTAACTATATGTAAAGAATATATCTTATTTTTTATGTAATAAAATTAGTTCAAACGGGGCCCTAATAGCATATGGGTTTTTGAAATATGACCAAAATGTCTATTTTCATAAAAATCACATAATAATTTGTTAAGTTACAGTTCTGATACTCTGTCTCTTTCCTGTCCTCCAAAGTCCCCCCTATTTGCTGCTACATCTGTCCATACTCCCTTTCTTCTATTATTTTGTGAGCTGTCTGTGTAACACTGATTTTGAAGCTCTGAACAGAGCTGAGGCTGCTAATAAAAAAAACCCCAAGCAAACAAGAAACCCAAGTTCAAATCCCCCAATGGTGATGTGCAAAGAAAGCTGTATTGTGCAAAAGCATGTGAAAAAAGCATGAAAAAAAACTGATTTATGTGGAGTAATTTAAAGTTTTCAGTTCCAGACGTGGAGGGAAACAGAAAGAGAGTACTAGGGAGCTGAGATGGAGGGAGCTTGCTTTAATTTATGGTTTGAAAGCATTTCTATTTAAACTTTTTCACAGAGAGGGTCACTTGCATAGAAAGAGGTTCATTTTCATGAAGTGCTGAAGGTGGGAACATCTGAGCGAGTCTGTTCCTGGCATTCCAGCCTTAAGTAGGAAGGGGCTAAGGCCCAAATGAAGTAAACTCTGTTTTATTGTGGTGACTCTGGCACCAGGCAAATATTGTAGAACATCTTGTGCCAGCAGCCAAAGTGATTTACTTTTTTTTTTTCCCCTTGTCTCTGAATATAGTGGACAGCTGGTGAATCCTTACGCCTATTAATCTTTCAGTGCACAATCATCTCTCGGTATCTAACAACTATTTTTCAATCTTTGAGTCATCAAGTGAAGTAATGAATAATTCTGTTATATTCTTACAGGACTGATGGGCATTACAGAACGACACATTAGGTTTAAGGGTGAAGAGAAGGTGGGAGAGGGGAATCACTGGCATAAGGCAAACAGCCTATTATTGCCTTTTGATTGTGGCAAAAAAGAGAATTCTTTCTAATCTGCTCTTCAGGGGATCACCATAAAACTCTGAATATCTCTGTATATTTTGTGTGTTTGTGCATGCATGTGAGTATCTGTGTTAAACTTTCTTGCTGTCAGGTAGGATTTTTAGCACTTCCAAGCTCTTGGTGTCTCTAGTCTTAAACTAAATTGGTGAAGCTATAAAAGTTTTAATCTGTCTTGGCCCAGAAACTGGGATTTCCGTGCCAGCTGCACAGAACAAGCCATGGCAGAATGTAGCACAGAATATAAGATACTATGTGTTGTTGAACAGTGAACTCAGGTATCCAGTCTCTTGCAAAAAAAGGGAAGGAGATGAATACTTTGATAATTTAATAAGGTCTAAATTGAAAGGAAGATACATAGTTGATGGAGAATTGAGTCAGTGGAATTTAAGTTCAGATTTAAGATTTTAGAAATTTATTATTAATATATTTAAAACTAGAATCTTGATAATTATTCATTAAAAAGCACATCAGCCTTGAAAGAAACAATAGCAGGGCAAGAAAAAGGCTGGCTAAGTCTTCTGTGTGGAAAAAGGATCTTTATTCCAAAAGCTCCTTCCCCTTAATTTTGAGGAATGCTTAGGGAGTTTAAATAATTTTTCATGGTCCCTTCCAATGATTGGCCCAAGTGCACTCTCTAAATGCAGTGCATGAAGGATTGCAGTCCACCACAAATTCTGTATCACAGAGCCATCTGTTCTCCTGAGATCCCTGTTCTAACTCTGATGGGTTATGATCTGCAAGTACTGTAGATCAAGGTAAAGCGGACTGGAGCAAAATATGGAGCCTACACACTGATCTGGCTTAACACCCTTCTGAGGTGCACCTCTGGCATTGCTCTGTGTCTCTCTTCTCCTTTCCATTTTCTTTTAAAGCCTTATTGGCAATGTGCATAATTCAGCTTTGAGAGAAGGCTTTGAATCTGTGACAGACAAACATGATTGAGAGAAGGCACATATTTCATTTTAAAGGGGAAGAAAAAGAAAAAAAACAAAGAAAAAAATCAGTCCCTGAACAAGAAATAAGGCTGGACTTTTAACAGAGGCAGGAAGATTTTTCTTTGCAGTAAGTGCATTAAATAATACCCCTAACTGTGTGCCACAGAAAAGAATACAGAGGAAAAAAATCCAATGTTCAAAGAAAATGCTGTCATTAAAGTTCACAAGTATGCTAGCAATTCGATGCAGGTATTATTATTATTATCATTATTTTGTTATTGTTATTATTATTGTTATTATTATTATTATATTAGCATTAGCATTGGCATTAGCATTAACATTAACGTTCTAGCTTAGATAAATTGTAGTCTAAAAAAAAAAGAACACAAGTAGTATAAATCATTTACTCTATTGCAAAAGAGAAGTGCTTCTGCAGAATGGGATGCTGAGAGCACTTCAAGGTGTTCCTGAAAGAATGCTGATGAGCTCCTCCCCAAATCCCCCTTCAAACACAGACAATATAGGAGCATATAATTAAATATATGCTCTTTGATTATCAGTCAAAGACTCATTGCGAATGGTACCAACCCCGTTGGAAGGCACCCAGCCTGCTTCCAATTAAAAACTACCTGACCATAAATAATAAAAGCATATTACATACACAGTAAATAATGGTTCTTAAAATAATGTATTTCTGGAGTTATATTTTAAGGGCATCGTATGTGTTCCCTGAATAATAAGCTCTTACCTCTATCAGTCCAACCAGCAGCCTCTCAAATCTAGACACTTGAAAAGATTAATTTGTTCATTTTTTTTTTTCCTAAACATTAACCAGTTGGGTTTTTTCACCATTTTAAAAATTAAATTATCTGTTTTCTGCATTTCCATTCCCCTTCACAGGAAAGAACAAGATGTAACTTAAAAGTAAATTTTCCGAAGAGAAGGAGAGATATTTTTTGGAAGTGAAATCGTGATTTCTGAGGATGTTTGTATGGAATATCTATGTATCTATGTGATGTGTATTTGTGTGCTGCTATGATGTTTATGCATATGTGTATTTGTGTATATATGTGTATATAAATTGCAAACATAATGCTAAAACCAGCTTCAGATGTTAATGGCACACTGAATAACAAATATTTCTTTTTTTTTTTTAATATAGCATTGATTATTCAAAACAAAGTTATTGTGCAGTTCATCAAGTGCCAATTTTTTTAAAAAGATAATGGAATTGCTAATAGAAATAGGAATGGCATTCTTCCATAACCCAAAATTTACAATAAGCCCAAATTACACAGTCTCACTTTGAGTTTGAGGTGACATCTCAGTATGTGTGTGTGTGTTTGGCTATTTTGAGGGAATGCAATGATCTTTATTCCATCTGAAAAGTTTCATTTTGACAAAAGGAAAGACTGGTTGCAGTCATACACCTACTGCATAATGACTGCTTTGACTATGAAAACAAACTACTGGTTTCATAGGAAATACCAACTCTTACATTTTGGAATTCTTTAGTGCCTAGACCATTCCCCACAGAGATTTCTATATGTATGTGCACTCAAACATAAACAAATACCTTTATACCATCCACATTCAAAGCCCTAAAAATGTTTTGTGTATTATGTAGGAAAGAAACTAGGGGTTAAGCCCAGCCATAAAGAACATCTAGAACTGAAATTTATTTTAAGCATAAAATGGAAATAATATATTTGTCAGTCCCAGTTGAAAAGAAAACATGAAAAGCATTAAAAGCACATTTTATACCAGAAAACAGCATTTATGTTTCCACTCATGGAAAGTCTCGTACATGACTTCAGGATGTCAGGATCATGACTGTTAGTAACAACCGCCCTATAGATTATTTCAAAACTGGCTATTTGACAGGTTTCATGGCTTTCTGTGCTACAAAACCAAAAAGCAAATTATTAAGTGAAACTGATCTAAAGTTAGGAAGATTATTAAAAAAGGAAACAGTGATGATACACCAATGACAACCACAAACACTGGAGATAAAGCAGTCTGGTTTCCAGTAGACCCGTTTATTTTTTGTTGAATGACTTCTTGCTGTATTATGTTAAAATTTTCTGTAGTGGTTTATGCTTCTCAGTAACTATATCAATGTAAGCAGCCATTGAGCTGTCTACACTCATGAGACAGAGTGTATTTTTCTTTATTTGTGCCATCAGAAACTGAGTATTTACAAAGCCAGGAAGTACTGGGATTTTTTTTTCCGGTTGTTGTTGAAACCATCTGTTGTGATGGTTTACTGGCATTTGAGAGGACTAGAAGTTGAGGGGAAGCTGCTACGAGGAGTGGCTGAGATCACTTTGTTCAGCCTGGAGAAGTGGAGACTGAGAGGAGACCTTATTGCAGTTACAACTTCCTCATGAGGGGGAAAATAAGGGGTGGGTCAGTGAAAGGACGTGAAGGAATGAACTGAAGTCCTGTCAGGGGTGGTTAGGTTGTATTAGAAAAAATTCTTCACGCAGAGGGTGATTAGGACTCGACCTAGGGAAGTAGTTACAACATCAAGCCTGACAGGGTTCAAGAAGTGTTTGGACAAATCTCTCAGGGACGTGGTGTGACTCTTGGGGATGGTTTTGTGCAGGGCCAGGAGTGGGACTTGAATCATCCTTGTGGGTCCCTTCCAACTCCATACGTTCTATCCTATGAACTTTGAATTGCTTTGATTGCAAGAAGGGTTGTATTTGACTTACCCAGTGAACACCTCAAAAGGTAAAAATATGCTTGTG
The DNA here is from genome assembly GCA_013400975.1 of Atrichornis clamosus. Taxonomy (NCBI): domain Eukaryota; kingdom Metazoa; phylum Chordata; class Aves; order Passeriformes; family Menuridae; genus Atrichornis; species Atrichornis clamosus. The sequence goes on from WBMZ01010375.1 coordinate 42,358, forward strand.
TTCCATCTAGCTACTGCAATTATCTAATCTGCTTTTCCCATTTATTATTATTATTATTAATCTGTGAGTACATAATTATCTTGAGACAATCACATCTCAGCTGCACTTTGTTTAAAACTGTCAAGAAGTTCAAAAAGAAACCATGGGAGACTCAGATACACCTACAGACCAATTGATCCTCTTGCCTCATTCCCACAGGAAACCAGCCTAGACATATTTATAATTTACTGCAAAAGACATTGGAAGCCCCATGTCCCACAGACAAGTATCTGGGCCACGGAAATGTGCCTCAGTGTCTGCCTGCATCTTCTGATCATCTGCCTCTCTTTCTCTATTTCTTTTGTTCTCCAGCTCTCTTATTAACTACAATAATTCCAACAGCAAACACTAAAAAGGAAAATTGTTTCATAGCATTACACATTCTTTTCTTAACGGTGGAAGTTTTAGGTCTCAGTATGCTCTAAGGAAGAGAGGGATTCTGATACTAAACCTTTTTTAAATGTGTAATCTCCCCAGGTAAGAAGGTGAAACAACTGTGTAACAAATGCCTGTAAACATTCCATTGTTTCCCAGGAGCAGGTAGCATGAGTATTAGATCTCAAAATAGGCTGAGGTGTCTAGTACAGCTGGACATAGTCATTGTACTCTATCCACTGTTAAGAAAGCTGTGTATTTAATGGGTGTTTTAACTCTGTCAGGAAAAAGCCAAGAAACATTGATGACAGAAACATGTTTGAAACTGCTCCTCTTCCTCTTACTATCCAAGCCCTTTTTTCCACAAACCATCTCTGGGAGCATGGCCTCCAGGGCATAAACTACCTTTCTGAAATTAGTCATGCATGGCATACCCTTGGGCTTCACTTGACTGATACTGCTATTTGAGGGCAATGTGGTGCAGCAAGCACTGGCATAACATGGAGCCTTTAGAGAACCTGCACGGAAACTGAAACATAAGAGCTTGGCACAGATCTCAGCTTCTGTGGATTACATTCCTTATCTGTGAGGACACTGGCTTAAAGAAGGACCTGTTAGAAGGGCATGTAGTGATAGGACATGGGGAAGTGGTTTTAAAAAGAGAGAGGGTAGGTTTGGATTGGATATCAAGAAATTCTTCCCTCTGAGGGTGGTGGGACCGTGGCACAGGTTGTCCAGAGAAGCTGTGGCAGCCCCATTCCTGGAAGTGCTCAAGGCCAGGTTAGACAGGATTTGTAGGAATCTGGTCTAGTGGAAGGTGTCCCTGTCAATGGCAGGGACATTGCAACAAGAGGATCTCTAAGGTACTGCCCAACCCAGAACATTCTCTGATTCTATGATATGTATAACAAAACCCACCTGTGAACCTGCAATATGCTTCTCCAGCTGAAGTGATGGAATTTCACATCAAGAGCCATGGAGGGACACATTGGCTAGTTAGGAGAGCAATATTTGAGGGAGATATGGATTTAAGAGATAGTCTGCATTTTATTAATCACATTTGCCTTTGTGCAGTCACCAATAAAGGAGTCCTACACAGAGTTAAGTGACTCGGCAGCAGATCCTCTCTGCCCCCTCACTGAGATCTTCCATGAGGGTTGCATCATGATCATTTCACCCAATGAAGGTGAACACCTACTGCTCCCATTTCTTTCACCTCCACACAGTGCAGTCATACAAAACAAGGTCTTTACTTTGTCGCTGGCTTCTCAGTTAGGAGATGATACCAGAAATCTTCCTGAGGATTTGTTTTCACAGTTCTATGTCTTACTGCTACCCTCTGAGTTTTCTCACATTTCTTAATTTTTCTCACTATCTTGGGCAATGGCTTCATTTGAAGGGAGTTGGGATCAATTTTAAAAGAGAAGACTGTTCATCTAGAAAGAGAGTGGTTTTTGATTGCAATCTGATAGCCGTGTGTTGAGGGACACAAGTTTCTCTGGCCCAAAGTCCACCTCTCAAAACTGTGAGGTGAATTTTGATGTATGTCAAAAGGCAAATAAATACACAGGACCTAATCAAGCAACACAACTCCCAAGAAGAGCAAGAACAAAATAGGGTTATTTTACCTTTCTACTACTTCACTATTTCATCTCTCAGCTCTATATGAGCTGATGTGATACTTTTCAATCAAAGCAATAGGAAATGAAACAACTGGAGTAAGAACCTTGTGATTTACTGTGGTACATACTAATGTGGCACGTGGACAGTTTAAAAGAAAAGGCTAAGCAGAATCTATTGCTGAATAAACATGTATTAAGGAACATTGATTTGTTAGTTACCTCCTTTTGAGAAGAAGAAGCTGTGGCAAAGACACATCTGGGGCCTCCATCCTCTGTCTTTGGAGCTACTGTTGTTGTCTGAGGTTCTGGTCCTTGTCTGAGCTGCACTGCACAGGCATGCCTGTGCCCCAGTCCTCAATGATGCTGGCCCTGACCTGCTGGCTGGGCTTCCTGGCTTAGCTTCAAACTTATTTCACCACTATGCACCTGTCTGGAAATCATGCCTGTGGCTGGTCCTGGTTATCATCACCAGAGCTGCTCTTGCTGCTAGCCTTGGCTCCCAGCTTACTTTCCCCCACTTTTGTTGCTGCTTGGTTAAATATGAATATTGTTATACCATCTTCCCAGGCAAAATATAAATGAGCTAAATGGACTGAAATTCAGGGTTCAGAAAAAATCTAAAATCCACATTTTTTTCCAAAACTACTTTATCGCACTTAGTAGAAATATCCATTTCTATGCAAATACATAAGCATGATGTACTATGAGATTTCCACTGTTCCCCAAATCCTAGACCCTAAATAAGTGAATTTTTTGCTGAAGATGCTGTACTCAATTTTTCCAAAGGAAGTGCCAAATTAGGAAGACTAAATAGTGACATTCTCACATGGTCCATGGATTATTTTAGAAGAGTTCTTCTGCTGATAGTGGTAATCTGTGAGTCTGTGTTCCCCATCAGCTCTGTCCATTATTGAAGAACTTCAGAAGAAAATTTCCCTTTCGGTACTTTTTGTACACAATTAACTTTCTTTTTCTCTATCATATCCTTTTGCTGAGGTCTGGTCAGTGCATACAGTGCTCTGGCTTGGGGTTGATGTCATGTTATTGGAGGACCTAGAAGAGAAAAAACCTCTCTGGTCTCTTCACAAGGTGAAGCTAATAGAAGATCAGACAATATGTTTAAGCACCTCTGGTGGAAACCAGGTAATACCAATTCTTTACTTCCCCAGGAACTTGAAGGTGTCTGGATTCAGCCAGTATACACTGGAAACAGTGTCTCCCCGATATCTACAAGATTCGTTTCCCATGTTCCCTTTCTTTTTTTCTATAGGTCCAAATCTAATATTCTGTATTTACTACGGCATATAGGGCTGACCTAAAGTCAACTCTCTCTAAAGTTAATTTATACTTCAGTTACTTCCACTTCAGTGTCTCTCCAACTTGACCCTGAATGTCACACTGAATATCTGCATGTAAGGTTAGCCATTTTTGGGAATGTATCTACTGGTTATTGCTGCTCTAGCATGACAGCAGCAAATATATTTCAAATTCTACTTCAAAAGAAACCCTCTATACGCTCTCAAAAATGGCATTTATTCTCTTTGTGACTTAATCTCTTATATTTTCCTACCTCCCACTAGTGCTCAAATATGGTGACAACAGGACCCCAGACCCTGTTATTACCACAAATTGATGTGCATGAGTATTCGTCCACTCAATCAGCAGAAATCTTTGCACTAATTGTCATTTGAAATGATTATTCTTTCTTGCCATATTCAGCTGCTTTGAGTACCATGTTGTGCATGACCCCCAGTGAAATGGTGACTCTCTAGCACAAAACACTTAGGCCTTCCCATAAATGTCAGGAGAGACTCCAATCTTGTTCTTGGTGTTTTGCACCATTTGTTTCTCCTCACCCCTGAAGCCTGGTGATTCTGTTTGTAGCATCAGTGTGGATCGGGACTATCCAGGGGAGGATGGGAATTGAGGTTGGCACAAAGTGTGTGATTGGCACCAGTGATGAATTCTTATTGCATCGAGATTTTAGGCATGACAGTTATTGGTAAACCAATCTGAAATAATCCCATTCAAACCTGCCAGATTTGCTACAAAGTGATGTGTTCCTGAAGATCCTTGCCAGAATAATGATTGATGCCTGCTGCCAATCAGTGCTGAGACACAGCTGCTTCTTGTTGCCGTTTAACTATGGCTACACAGAGCGTTTAGCAAAATGAAGGGGCATATTTGATATTTAGTGACTAAGTTTACCTACTGTTGTTCACTTAATAGGTTCACACCTTTGTTCACTGGAAGGCACTTGTTCACTTGACTCCCTTTTGTTTCTGTCAATAAATCAGCTGAGCAACAATAAAGCAAACAAACAAATAAAACCTCCATACAGATACAAAAACAAAAACAAAACCAAAAAAATGAAAGCAAGCCAAAAAACTCACCTGAAAAACAGTCAGCATGAGCTGGTACTTCCAAGGGAAATTAAATGTGCATAGCTCATGTTCTAGTATTGTATCAAAATACCTCTTAGCTTCACTGATTGTACATTACTCTACAGATGGTATCAGGTTACCTTTGCAGGAAAAAAAACAAGATTACTTGGTATTATGTTATTTTTTCTGTCACTTCCAAGTGAATAGAATTAATGGATGAGGAATTCTATTCTGACACTATTTTGCTTAGCTTTATTGTAGAGGTGGGATGCTATGTTTTTGCAGATCACTCTTCTCCAGCAAACTACTAAATTTTAGGAAAATGCCTAAATCTCACCGGTAGCGATGGATTATCAGTGCATACTTGCTTTTAAGCCTATATTCGAATACTTTCTGAATGAGGAAAATGCCTTAAAAGAAAAAAAAAAAGAGGAAAAAAAGAAAAGTTGAGGCACATCACACTTGGGATGCTTAAATGCATATGCTAAGGTAGGGGATTACAAATGGGTCAAGAAATGTGGGTAGGGCACCAGCAAAGGTGGGTATAGTCCATAAAAGTCCCAGTACTATATCTTAGGCTTCAGTCTTGGCATATTAATTAAAAATTCACAGAGACCCAGGACACAGCAATTATAGTGAATCAGTTTTTCTCTTTTATGCAAGGAGAAACTCACCTGATAATACCAGTAATGGCACTTGCGTACCGCTTTACATTCACAAAGTGCTGCACCAACAACACATAAACTACACCCTGGTTTGTATTATTTCTTTTAGTGCTCTTACAGGATGGGTCTTAGAGGACAAGGAATAGGGAAAAATTCCCCTGCCATGATTGCACTCTAGGCAGGGCTCCCTTCAAATTAGTTTTTCCCCTGAGTTTCTGCTAAGCCAGGTTCTTCTTGCTTACAACATTTATACCTTTTCCACATTAATTAAAAAAAAACCCAACAAATTAAAACCAAACCCAACCAACCAACCAACCAACCAAGGAAACACAAAAATGAAACCAAATCTAAACAAACCCCCAAAACCCAACAAAAAATCCTCAAACCTTCTTTTCTTGATTCATATTATATTTATTTTATGCAGAATCCTTGCAGTGTTTGGACTGAGCATCAATCAATTCTGTGGATCCTTGCAAGCTGTAGTTAAAATATTCCAAGCATTTAGCATCAGCACAATTTTATACTCACCTGAGACAAAATAAATGACACACAACTTGTTTTTTAAGCAAGTTTAACAGCATTTAACAGCAGGGGAATGAATTATAAAGTTTTCTGAGATGCTCATTGAAACCTCCCAGCAGACACCAAGTTGCCAGTTCACAAGTCTCACCCTAGAGTCAGCTCTTCTCAATATGTATTTTTCCACTTATCAAAAACTGGCGACCACACTAATCTTGTTAAACCCTTTACACTCAGCATTAACTACAGATCATTCCCCCCCTATTTCCACATTACGCCGTATTAAACCAGTTCTGCTTTTCTGTGAGAACATGAACTAAGGAGCCCTTCTACAACTTTTTCCACCCATGTTGGGAGAGAAAGGAATAACTTTGTGTTCTATTTCTTTCCTTCTTTCATTAAAAATCTCTAAGTTTTGCAGTCCTCCCTGACATGGAGTTATGCCCAAGTTAGGTCCCAAAATACTGAGTAACTCACTTCCCAAAATCTCCTGTGAGTGTGGTCAATATCCTACAGCAGCAGAGTCTGTTCAGGAGCTGCAAGAGGCCATTAAAACTTTCCTTTCCCTTACTTCATAGTGCACTGATATTTCCTAAACTCATTTACTTTGTTGAAATAAATCCTAGTATTTTTTTCCCCCCTAAATTCTGCCCTTTGCTTCCTAATCTTTGTCTGTGTCTAATAAAGAAAATCTGTTACTCATAGCGTTCAGCTGACAAAGTCCAACTCCAGTAGATCAGTCAGTAAGTTGTGCCTGCATTCAGCTCTGGTTTGACAGAAATGTACACATTATATTACAAACTCTAATCTACATTAACCAGAGGCATGACTTGTGTCTTCCTTCATAAGAAGGCTTTTTTTTGTCATTTTTAAAAAAAAACATTTGACCAAGTTCACATGAGTAACTTCTACATTATTCTCCTGGCTGTTTTCAGAGTCATGCAGCTTGCCAATTAAATCATTTGAAGTTGCTGAGTTATTGTGCTGTGTGTGATAGTCACGTAGGTATGTACAGAATGTGCTGCATTTAATCTTCAATGGGTGGAAAATTGCTGGCACTATGAGTTTTTCCAACCTTTGCTTCTGCCCCCCCTCCCCACTTTGTAAACGATTTTAGAATCTAAATGCAAACACATTAACTATAAAGAATGAATTTGGCATTTAAATTAATGGTTTCATGTCAGACAGAGTACAGGTTTTGTTTGTTGGAGGAAGAAGCTAAAACCTGCATTAAATCTACTGAATGGCTTCAGGTGATTGACCAGCACATTTTGTCCACAGGATGAGCCTGAAAAACAGATCTCATCTTATGAAATGGTTGGCTGACTCTCAGTTCTACATTTTCTTTTCTTTTTTTTTTCCTTCAAAATGTCTCTACCCATGAACCAGTAGAGTTCCTCCCAATGCAAACTATCAAGTTTCACACTGCAAGTTTTCAAAGGCAGCCAGTCTGAGGGACTGCATATATCTACCCTTAGACAGCTGTGTTATGGAGCTAAAGGAACTGCATCTAAATTCATGAGCCGATAAAAAGTAATCTGGGTAAAGTCTTTTTTATACCAGAATATACACTGATAATCACACCCCCTTGAATTACAAATGTTCCATAACCATTCAAACTGGTACAGAGTTACTGACATTATTTGAAGTAATGACATAATAAAACACACTTTAAAAGACAAACCCATAACTTACTTAAAAAAATACTCTAGAAATCTTTTGAGAATGTAATTGATGGGATACCAGATTTCATAGACCATCAAAGACCTGACTATATTTTAATAAACCAGAAAAATTAAAGTCACTTGATCTTACAAGTTAGCTTTGGATTTTTTAATTATTATTATTATTATTTCCTATATTTTTTCCCTTTTTTTAATCTTAATGTTTAGTTCTGCCTCTCTCTCTCTCTCTCTCCCCCACCTCATATTTTAAAATTCAACTGAAAATTTATTAAAAACTATGTTGACCTGCCGCTTTATCTCACTAACGAAAGTATGGATTATTCTCTTCTTCTTATAGACAATGGATATATCTGCACTCTCAACTCGATATTTTTATAGGGAGGTACACTGAGATGAGGCATTTGATGGCACCCAGTTTAGACAGCACATCTACCTGGCTTCATAATGGTGTGACTACCTACCTGTCTGTGCTACACAAAACAGTGATAATTAATAAGGTTGCTCAGCACAAGAGCTTGGAGGAACTTGCAGTGTCCATCTATCTTTCTAATTGTCATCCACTGTATACTAGCTGAGATTTCAGGGAAATCAGTAATGTTGGTATCTCTCCCTTCCACATCAGCAAGAAGACGAGCTAATTTAACCCCCCCCCCAGCTTTTGCTTTCAAGAACAAATAAATTTTCAACAGCTAGTTGAACTAAGAAACTCAAACAAAATAAACTATTTGTCTAAATGGTTATGTTGCTTTCTTCTTGCCTTATAACTTATCTCATAGTTTTATGAAAGGACTGAAGAGTGATCAAAGTGTCAAATTCTCTCAAAGTCGTGTAATTAAATCCTCATATGGCGTTTCTTGAACAGAAAACTTATCTAGGTCTTGGTCTTAAAATAAAGGAGGAAAAATGGTCATGATTGTGAATCAAACAGAAGAAAATATGGTTACATATTGAAAGGTATATGTTTTCATTAAAGATAAGAAAAAGGTAAACAGAAAGAGTAGAAGATTTTTCACCTACCCAAAAAGACACCTCAGCACATAATAGTCAGCATGGATAGAAGTTTGCGTGCCTTTCAGCTGAAGATGGTGAGAAATGATGAAATAAAAGTAGTTTATTTTAGAGTTGCATGGAAGTTCACAGTCCCTTTTGTGAGGATTCCAGCTCCTAGAGGGTCCCTAGCGAATTCTACAACCCTCAGATTTAAGTCTCTCCCATTAATAACCTGCACACACCGTAATTGTGTACCCACATCCTAGCTGTCCATGCCTGCCGTTGAAAGAAGGCATTTTTTATTGCAAGAAAATGTGATACAATAACTGCACAGTTTGTGGTCTGAATTCTGCATCTGTAGACATTGCTCTTCTCTTGGGGAAAGATTAGCAAAAAGAAAAAGAATTAAAGTAGGCAAAAGTAATTTATATTTACATGGGAGAATAGGGGATAAGTAGTTTAAAAACCGTCAAGAGATAGTGGCTTTGTTGCAATGATTACAAACATCTGTCTTTCCATATATCTGTGCCCAGCTGACAAGGTGCAACCCTCTGCATGTTCATGACTTAAACTTTGGTTCTCCACCCACAACTCAAGTACTAGCTGAGCACGAAAGTGACGGACCCTGTGTGTGAAAATAGAGTGGTGATATGACAGCAGGAGAGGACAACTCACTGGCCTGAACCACAGCTGACCCTTTCTGGACACCACGTGTCCATCAAAGCCACTCTGTCACTCTCCTCTTTGGCTGGACAGGGGAGAGAATATATAATGAAAGGCTCAGGAGTTGAGATAAGGACAGGGGGAGATCACTCACCAGCTGCTGTCACAAGCAAAACAGACTCAATCTAGGTAAAATTAATTTAATTTCTTACCAAGTAAATCAGGATAGGACAATGAGAAATAAACTCAAATGTTGAAAACACCTTCCCCCTCACCCTTCAACTTCCCTCCTCAGTTCCCTACAGCCTTCCTTCCCCTCAGAGGCACAGGGGGACAGGGAACGGGGTCTGTGGTCAGTTTATCACACTCTGTCTCTGCTGTTGATTCCTGCGCAGGGCTTGGACTCCTCACACTCTTCCCCTGATCCACCATTGGGTCCCTCCCATGGGAGACACTCCTCTATGAACTTCTCCAAAGCAAATCCTTCCCACAGGCTTTAGTGTCATAATTTTGCAAGGTTTTTGGTAGCGGTGGGGGCATACGGGGGTGGCTCCTGTGAGAAGCTGCTGGAAGCCCCACCACCATGTCCTGCAGGGCCAATGTCTGGCTGCCTGCAAAGATGGACATGCCGCTAGCTGAATAAAAAGTGGTACCGCCTCTGTGATAACAGATTTAAGAAGGAATTCAAAACAATCCTGGCGGCGCAGTTTTAATTCCATCCAGGGACGAGGGGGGTGAGTGAGAAGATGTGAGCAGAAAAACAACATGGAGGCACCAAGGTCAGTTCGGAAGGAGTGGGAGGAGGTCCCCTAGGAGCTGGAGCCGAGATTCAACAGTAGCTGGTGGTGAGACCATGGTGAAAAAGGACGTCCCCCCTGCAGCCCATGGAGGCCCACAGGCGGGCAGAGACCCACCTGCAGATGCTGGAGCAGGGGGATGCTTGAAAAGGACTGCAGCCTGTGGAGGAGTGACCCACGCCACAGCAGTTTGAGGGCCGCTGTTGCCCGTGGAACGGACTTTCTGAAGGGAGAAGTTCCTGAAGAACTGCCTTCCAGAGGGGATCCCCACAGACACAGCAGGGGAAAATGGCTCCGCAGGAGTTCTGCAGCAGGAGGAAGCCACAGATGATGAACTGACTAAAAACTCCATTCTCTGTCTCCCCATGCCATTTGGGTAGGAGGTGGGGTTGGGAGGAGGGAGTGGGGGGGGAAAGAAGCTGTTCTCCAAAAGCTCATTTTACTTCCCATTATCCTTTTCTCTTAGTTTTAGTGTAATACATTTATTTTCTCTTAAGTTGAAGCCTCTCTCGACTTCTTATCACAAAACTTCATGAACACTTTGATTTTTTTTTTTCCTCTCCTCTGCCCAGCTGCGAGGAGGGAGAGTGCCTGGGTAGTGTCTGGCCTCTGGCCAGGCTCAAACCACAATATTCAGTTCCACACAAACTGCTCCAGCATGGGTCTGTTCCACAGGGTCGGTCCTTCAGGAAAAGACATTCCAGGGTGGGTCCCCCGTGAGGTAACAAGTCCTGCCAGAAAACGTGCTCCGGCCTGGGCTCCTCTCTCTGCAGGGCCATGGGTCCTCCCAGGACCCTGCTCCAGAATGGGCTTTGCACAAGTTCACAGCCTCCTTTGGGCATTCCCCTGCTCCAGCGAGGGCTCCCCCAGGGGCTGCAGGGGGATCTCTGCTCCCAGTGCCCTCCCAGGGGCACAGCTGGCTCTCCATGGGCTGCCCCACGGACTGCAGGGGAACCTCAGCTCCTGAGCCTGGAGCAGCTCCTGCCCCTCCTTCTGCACCAGCCCGGGGGTCTGCAGGGCTGCTCCTCTCACTTCTCTCTGGCTGTAGGTACTATTGCACAAGGTTTTTCCCCCTTTCTTAAATCCATTATCCCAGAGATGCTACCAGTGTCACTGATGGGCTTGGTGGGTCCGTGGTGAATCTGTCTGGCACTGGCTGCATCGAACATGGGGGAGGCTTCTGCAGCTCCTCCGGGAAGCCACCCCTATAGCCCCTGCACTACCACCACCTTGCCATCCAAACCCAACACATTGGTAGTCCATCTAGTGGCTATTCACAAGATATGTCAAAGAAAGATACCAAAAATCTCCTAACGGGCAGTGACTGGATAATCTGTCTTTTCAGGACTCATGCTGTTTTCTGCCCAAGACAGTTGGACTCTACCCTAAAGAACTATACTGATCTCTGAAGGGCTTGTGTCTATTACCTCTTTCACCTGTCGTAACATGTCTTTTACTTCTTCCTTCATGTTATTTCCTCTTTTTAATCAGGGACTACATCTTATTTCATGAACAGAAAGAAAAGCAAATGTTAATTCCATTGAATTTCAGGCCCTTAGCTAAGAAAATTTATTTAGTAGCTTAGTCTATTTATATGACCAAAGAGAAAAATATACTTCCTGAAGTGACAATTTACTCTGCTTAAATCTGAATCACCCTGAAGGTTCCTGAAGCTTTCCAGCAGCTAAAAATGTAGCAGAGAATAATTCATCTAAAGTATTCTAGCCTAAATATCTCAGTTAATGAGCCTAAAGTTGAGTTCAACCTGTGCCTTTGCACTCGCAATACGAGCTGTAAATTGCTCTTTACCTCTCTCAATCAACTGTTTCTATTTAAACGTTTCATTCAAAGGACTCTTTGCTGTACAGGAACCACATTTTGCTCTGTGGGTCAGATCTTGCTGAACTACCAAAATGCAGCTCAGTGCAGGAGTCTATGTAGGAATAATAATAGGTTAATAGTAGGAGAAAACAGCATGATGCACCACTGACGGAATTACTCTCTCCTCAACTCTAGTAAACTGAGAATACGTAAACACTTGTTTTTACACAATCCTGGTGACAAAACTGAATTAATTATTAAAGATGATGGTATCAGTAAAACCATTTTTAGCCAGGCACTTGAATTTTATCCCTTAATAAGAAACACCAGAAGCTGGTGGGGGGCAGGGAGGGTTGTTTGTTTGTTTTGCTTTTACCACAGTCTATCAGCATAAATACCACTTCCTTAGTTAGAATCCATCTGCTCTGTTGACAGTGTACTCAAATTGCAAGCAAGCATTTAATGGTGTCATGCTGAAGCACAACAGAGTGGATGCTGAGAGAGCCTCATGAGTCACCTAAATGAAAGGGTTTTTCCCTTAATTTCAGTCACCAGAAGACTTTGAACAGAACATGACATCTTAGCCATCCGAGCTTTTTAAACGAGACTTTGGCAGATACACAATGCTCAGCTCTGTGGTACCTAAATAATTGAGGCTTTGAAACATCAAAGTGCTCACACCTTCAAACACTCAAGTAGCTTTATTTGAAAGATTCTTTTCACAAAAGAAGACTAACTCTGCCATTTGAGATCAATGGTTCTCTCTGGAACACAGTGTCCCCACTTTAGATTGGAAGACATTGGTTGTTTACTACATATTGACTAGCAGTGTCCCAGGTGCAGAAGGCTTTTGTTTGAATGGATGTCTTTGTGATGGCATGACACACTACAGAATTAGGGATGACATTTGGAAAATGGAAGAGGGAAATCATTACATCAAAAATTGAAATTCATAGTAATTTCACTGTTTTTGTATGTTCTTTTTAGTTTATTTTTTATTAATGAACTCTAATTAAATTTCACTTTGCTTTGCTTTGGTTTATTTTGTACCCAACAGATAGAAATTTTCTCTCTTGATAGCATTACATGCAAAATGTTGTTGGTGCAAAAGGGAACAGTATCTCTTGTATTTGAAACTAAGGCTTTATTGTGACTTTAATTAATGTTTAACAGTCTAAATAAAAGCCTAATCCTTTTTTCTTATTAGTGCTTGTGACAATGCACACAGTGAAAATTAGCACAGAAAAGCTCTTTACAGCTAAAATTGTTATTCAGAAAACTTACTGTGCTTACTCTGAGTCCCGGTGTTGAAAGCTTCAGTCCCTCTGAAGAGGAGTGCAGGAGGTGGATTTGAAAGTCAACTATGTCCTGTTGCACAGAGGTGGATGATGCGCAGTGAGGATTCCTCCTCCTCTTCAGTTTTCAGTACACCTAGTCCTTTCATTCTCCATTTCCATTTCCTTTGCATGAGCTGCACTCTCTAAATATCTCCCCAACTAAGGTTTGTAAGTGCCCTAAAACCTTCACCAGTTCCAAATAATATAAAAGCTGTTGTTTGTTACACTGTTTTGACTTCTGTACGCATTTCAGAGGTCCTGTACTGTCAGTTCAGTGCAGACCTGTAGTCTTGTGCTAACACTTTTGTTGTTTTGTTATATATTTACTGTGATAAATCGTGGGAATACCATCACTTTCTATTGTCCTAGTTCTTACATGTCCCCATCTTTGAAGCTCATCTATTAGGCAGGAGATTCTGCAGAGTAAAAGGAAACAAAGCAGACTTCCACTTTCGTATTCACCTGAAAAAGAAAAGGTTTAAAATGCCTTATCTGTTTGTAAGATTATTTATGCTATCCATTGATAGGTTTTAAAAATACAATTAATTAGAATGATCTTGACAGTAGCTGAAAATCTTTAGCCACTTAGATAAGGACTTTAATCTCTAGACTGCAAAAGTATGTCCTCTCTGTGTGTCTCTGAATGGTAATGACTGCTTTCCCAAGTTAAACAACTCCATGCAGATCAGTGCAAGGTAATTTAATTTATCACACCTGTAGAGATTTGTGATCATTTTTGGACATGAAGTTGAATGGAGATTTTGCCATTCCTTTTAATTTCTCTCGGAAGGTGCTTATTGCAGCAATGGCAATAATATACAATCCTTTTCTGTCTCATCAGTAACTGCTATTTTATAATATTTACGTATGCCTACAACTATATATACACAAATATTTGTATAGAGAGACAGTCAGATACATGTAAAGTGGTAGAAAAATTCGCTGTTTCTTTAATAGTTCATAATTTACATGGATTCAAGAAACTGTCTGATAAATTAAAGAAAAATACACGGAAGTCTGCTAAATCCAAACATGCAGCCACTAGCTCAAGAAATTTCCAAGACTCAAACCGTTGAGTACACCAGTAAAATGTACAGACCTGCGTGTTATTCTGACTGACTTTAGTTATCAGATTTTGGGAAGTGGTGTAAAGGGGATATTGGCTTAGGTGAGCCTCTGGTCTGGTCCAGCATGACCGGTCTTATGGTCTGATGCATTTTCTCCCTAAACGAGGTAGTGAAGCAAGAACCCCTACAGCAAAACATGGAATACATCTGATTTGATCCCATTTAAAATTGACACGTCTATCAGCTGCAAACTCCAAAGTTTAATGGCAAAAGAGATGACATTTTCTCAAATTCTGGATTAAAAGTGAGCTTTTGAACCAACAAAAGTCTTACTGCTTTCCACAACGTGTTGTGTCAAGTGCATGTTCACTCTATCTGTGACAGAAGATAAGTTTCAAGGAATGCTGAAAAGTTATATTAAAAACAAAGGCAAATTAGGTAGAAGATCATGTCATTTATTGCTTTGTTGGTAACTCTTCTGATATCACTGTGACAGCTCCTGTCAGAGAACAGAACAAGGTAGAACTGCAAACCTTCAAGTAAGAGATATAGAAATTTGTCTGGAATAAAACTAGATCACTGAAAAATAATCTTTTACATTTCTGCCAAAAGTCCTATACCTCTGTCTCACTGATGTACAGAAAGAGGAAAAATATGACCTCAATATTGCTTTTTCACCATTGACTCATCCCAGAATTGATACACTCGTGCTGTGGTTGCCCTGAAGTGTAATAGTGTACCATTAAATTCCAGCTGCAATACCATTATATTGCTATTAGAAAAGACTGCCGAGCAACACAATTTTTCAAATAAATATAAATTGTGAACGGCTGAAATGTGAAATGCCCTCAAGTGCCCAGGAGCAGAATTTTTAAGCGTCCTTTTTTAGTGGACAGTTATGATCTCCAGCAAAGGGATGGCTCAGTTTCTCTTTCGATTTTTAGTGGTAGTCTTAACAGGCACATACAACAAAGAGTCAGGCAGAAGTCTGGGCCATGACCCCTGTGTAGCCTGGTGAAGGCACTGAAGTTCTGATGAGTATTACCAGTGAGAAAGTTACATTTGCGACCTCAAAGAGCTCGTTCAAAACCTGCTGTGATTCTCAGTTCTACACAGTTGTCATCCTGGTATTTTGTACTTGCTTTATTTGCCTTAAACTGGGGCAAAATTCACCTAATTATAAAAGAATAACACCATAAAAGTAGGAGGCCCTTTAGCTGCACAAATGAATCAAGAACAAATCTTTATCTTTCATCAGGCTTGTCTCCCTGAAATTCACACTTCTTCGTCAAGAGGATGTTTTTTACACCTACTCAGCTGGAATACAGTACACACTGCATGTTGTTAGCCAGCATTTTCACACCCACTTATTCATGCATATGCTAATGGTTTTCTCACTACAACTGCTGTGCTTTGTTCAGGACCCCTTACAGCTGTTTCAAGCGTGCACCACCAATCCGACAGCTCCTGGGTAATTTACACCTGCTCCCTACCCTGTGGTATTTCGATAGCTGAGCACGCAAGGTGTGTGTGACCACCAGCACTGACCACCGAGACTGCGTGTTCCTGCCTATCAACTTAGAGGTGTAAAACAGATGGGATACCCAGCAGAAATAGTCCGAGTGATGTTAGCTGCGCGAGTACATCTCCGCACAGCCACTGAACTGCACTTTGCTCACAATTTCCAACTGGTTTCGTGCTAATGTTGACAAATATGCATAGATAGAGGTGCTTTTGGTCAGCAAGAAATATGAGTTTAATCCTTAGTTTGTATTTAAATGACTGTTTAAAAAGGGGAGAAGCATGGCCTAAATCACAGGTAGGTTGTGTGTGATTCCTGACTTAGCGTACAATCCCTATTGTTTAACTAGTATGCCAAAGTGCAAATTGCAGCCCCAGCAATGGCTTTTATTGCTAATTCTACTGATCTTTGTTCTTTCAATACCTCTAAATTAATAATGGAAAAATCTCCAAAATAAAGTTGGGAAAACCTGCCAGTGGCAAAAAACTTCTTCTCTTTTAAAATTCTGCCTTGGGATTTGTGAGAATTTTTTTCATTTCATCACAACATTACATTATTGTGGACTTTGAGTTAATGACATCTGGGTATTTCACTGCAGGTTCTGAAGAGATCTGTGCTCCATAGGTTGTCATCCTATCTTTGTGCTGGATGTGGAAGGACCTGTGGTGTTTTCAGCTATCTGCTGCTGTAAATCACAACTCTGAATATTAATTGAAACTGCAAACAACTTCACTTTATATTAACTCATTGGACTGGAAATGACGGACACGCCAACCTCTGTGCCGTTATTGCTCAGGGTGGGGAAAGTTCATCCACTGGTGTGGGGCCGGCAATTATATAGTGTACTCTCAGGGCCAGGAATTGGACTCAATTATCCCTTACAACCCAGCATATTCTATGACAGCTTTTCATATATCTCAAGTAAATATCTACCAAATCTGAACATTTTTGTCAAAGCAGGTGAACTGTGCAATCGTTCTTTGTTTCAAGAATTCCTCTCAAATTTTTTTCATATCCTTATTCCTGCATCCTCACTCATTTGAATTACAAGTCCTCTGAGGAAAGGATTTGTTTGAACAAATATTATCACAATGGTGTCCTGTTACTTAGTCTCATGAGAGGATGAAACACATCTGGGTTTTCTGAGGTCTTCTCCTATGACAACTCTGTTGTAAAATGAGATTTTTGTGAAAAATGACAGCTAAATTAATTTTTGTCTAAGGATTTGGTTAAAGCTTTGGAGATGTTATCTTGAGGGGATTCATCAGAGTTTTTTTCTGTAAATATTTTATTATAGTGATTTTTTTTATTATCTTCTCCCTGTTTGGAAATCAGCTGAGTACACCCTTATTCAGCTATGAACTGTCTCTGGAGGCTCCTTGGGAGCTGGCTTCAGAGTTTCTTAGGAATCCAGTTTGACTGGGGTTATTTAATTGTGTAATCTGACTTCCTGTACCACAATTTATTTTTTTTTAAAGATATATCGCATTACAGCTATTGATTTTAGCTACAGTAGATAATTTAACTATTTTGAAGGCCAGATTATCCTCCTGAGTTCAAACATGTAGAAAACATTCATGAAGTTGAAGCTGACATGACTAAATACTGCTGAAAGTGAGATGACCTCCTCCCTCTTTATCTATCAATCACACTCCTTTGAAACTTGACAATAAATTGAATATTTTTACTACAAAATAAGTAAACTCAATCAGCCCAGAGAATGATCAAATGAATCCCTGAATCAGTGCACAGTGTACACAGCAAATGAGGGTGCCAGGAGAGCTTGGACCAAAAATAAAATCGTAGAATAAAAGAATCACAGAATCATTTGGGTCGGAAAAGATTTTTGACAACATCGAGTCCAACCATAATCACAGAATAACAGAATGGTTTGGCCTGGAAAGGGCCTTAAAAACCATCTAGTTCCCACCCCTCTGTCATGGGCCCCTCTACTAGACCAGGTTGCTCCAAGCCCCATCCAAACTGTTTATGTGGGTTTTGCCATCCGTTGGTATGAGTTATCATACCACACCACCTCTCTTTTCTTTTTATTTCTAATCTAAGTGTATCAAAAAGAGATACTACACAGATATTCCAGGAAAAAAATTCTCTATAACACAAGTGTATCCAGGCAGTTAGGACTAATCTCTTTTATTTGCTTATTTAGTTTTCATTATTTGTTTTAACTAAGATGCCATGAGATACTAAAACTGAGCGTGCTGAAACACACTTCCCAGACTTGAACAACCAGACCCTTATTTTATCAAAAGTAGGAAATATGTTGCAAGACCCACTTTGCATGAAACTGCACTAATTGCTATTAGTATTATTTTTAGCTTCCAATTTTTTGTTGATATATTCTTAGGGTTTGATGAATGGCACATTTAAGTCAGAGTTTAACAGTGACAAGTCCGTCATAATAGCTGGGTAGGTTAATGACATTGGAGAAAGGAGTTTGTGAGTGAGAGTGAGAGAGAGAGGTAACTGTGTGCCTGCCTGCTTGTTCAGGCTGCTAATATCAGCTGCTGATGTCAAATGACAAAAGTATGAAAGAGAACTTGCCTCAGATGTTATATTTCGGCCCAAGATTTTTAAAGAATGTGTGGGTTCACAAGGTAAAAACCTTACAGTTAATTTCAAGCTAATGTTTTCTTTATTATTCTAATTAATTGATGTCAGACTGGCCTGCCTTTTATTCCCTGCAATATCTTGTCTCCACATGTTGAAATCCCTAGAGTTGTCTGCCTTGCTGTGGATTCTTTTCATAGAGGGCAAAATTGCACTTTTTCCGCTGATACAGTTCTCCTTTGGACAAAGTTTAGTTTTATAGCAATTTAAGGTACCTACCATCCCTCTCAATGGAGCAGGGGCAGGGAGTGCACAGCTGTGTAGCCACGCCTGCAACCTCCAGTTGTGCAAGATAAACCTGAGGGTACATCCTGTGTGCAGGCACAGAGCAAAGAGAACGTGCACTTTTACTCGACCACTGCTTTTGGAACATGAGTAAAACACTCATCTCATGAGAATATTTGACTCTGGAGTTCAATGGTAAAGAGAAACGAAATAAATCAATGGGTTTGAGTTTGTACACCAAGAAGTTTCATTCAAATTGGAAAATGTTGTGTTTCATTTTCAAGTTATTTAAGACTTTTTTTTCCCCTTCTTTTCTTACCCTTTAAAAAGATCAATTTCAAAATGAAAATGACATTTTGAAATGAAACATTCCGGTTCATTTTGAAAATGTTGATATAAAGCATTCTGACATTTCCTAAAACCATTTTCTTTCATGTGTGCATGTGTATATGAAGACTACTTGAAGGATGAGACTTGACCTTATAAATTCATACTTGTTGATAAAACAATACAGGTAGAGGTGTGCATAAAAATGTACTTTTCTCTTGCTAAGAATACTTCACCCAGCTGTAAGAAGCCCAGAGGAATAGCTGCAGGATTTAACAAGTTACTGTGAACAATATGAAGCAGAACAAACCTTTGCTGTAGGCCCCACAGTATTGCAGTCTGAAAGAGCCATAGCCCTGCCTCCTTCAAATCCATTTTATGCACCATGTTACAACAGAAAATCAACAACAAAGCAGCAATAAAAAAATATTTTAGGGATTCTTTGTCACAGTGAATTCTATTTTAAACACCAGCTAGACCAGCAGGCACAAAGCTCATAAGCATCCATTTGAACACAAATGACAAGAAAGAGGGGACCTTCTTGTTCATTCAGCTTTACAAGACCACGTTCCCACTTCTGGCCATCCTCAATTGCCCTGGTTTCAGGTGGGACAGAATTAATTTCCTTCCCAGTATCTGTTATGATGCTGGGTTTCTGGTGTAGTATGTTACCAATGTTGATAACACACTGATGTTTTAGTTGTTGCTCAGCAGTTCTTATTCTAAATCAAGGACTTTTCAGGGTCCCATGAGTAGAGGCACAAGAGGGAGCATGGCCAGGACAGATGACCCAAACTGGCCAAAAGGCTATTCCATACCACAGGAAATCATGCCCAGTGTATAAACTGGGGGGAGCTGGCCACAGGAGACAGATCATTGCTAGGGGTCACATAGGTCAGGAGGTGCTGAGAAATAGTGTTGTGCATCACTTGTTTCTCTTAGGTTTCATTCCTCTCATTTTCATGTAAATTATTACTAGCAGTATTAAGTAATATTACTTTTCATATTTTTTTACAGTTATCAAACTGTGCTTATCTCATTCCACGAGATTTACCTTTTCTTTCCAATTCTCCTCCTCACCATGGGGCAGAAGGGAAGCAAGCAAGTGCAGTGCTTTGTTGCCGGGTGGGGTTAAACAATTACACCAATACAAACAATTTAGTACAGTATTATACTTGTATACAAAAACAAACGAACAAAACCCTGACCATTTCCTTTTTGCCCTGTGGTGTCCGCAATTCTTCTTTGTGTGGAACAGCAGGGATGAGATGGAGTGAGGTGAAATGAACTTGGTCTTTGTCCGTACTGCACATCTGGCCTAAGGACAAGGAAACAAAAGTTTGGCTCTTGTTCACACTAGGATCAAATGTCTGTGTAGATCAGCTCAAGTCAGAAGTTCTCACTTTTCTGAATGTGCAACCACGTGCAGTTGAGGGATGTAACACAACTCAGAAAAACTAGAATGTCCAAATTTGCAGGAACCTGGTCTGAAGACTTTATTGATGGTGCCTCACCTACTTTTCTGCTACCACCTTTCTGCCTCCTCTGTAGAAGTAGAGAAGAAGTACAAACACTAGCATTTTATCTCTTAAACAGTGCAGACTGAAGGAGAAGCAAGGGGGCCATATATAAATTTGTCTGCCTCACCCTCGTCTCTTTCTTTTTTTTCTTTTTTCTTTTAGTTTAAAAACAAACAACATGCACATGGTTTCAATCCCGTTGAAAACTGGGGAAGTTTTATAAAAAAGCATAGCTAAACAAAACTGCTTTTGGGCTAATATCTCCCTGTACTTAAAATTTAAGAACTTTAGTGTGGTGCAATGTTTGAAGAGTAAAACAAGACTCCTCCAAGCACTACATGTCAGGTACATCAAGTACAGAAATTCTTCAGTGTGCTAAAGAATGTGTCACTGAAAAAGAAAATCCAAACAGCTTTTCTTCCACATAAGAATGTAGAATAAGGCACAAAACTTATTTAGAAACTTATTTCCTGGATCAGCTATTCTGATCCAATTGGTAATAAGAAACAGAGTTCCACAGATTCTCAACTCAAGAGGGAAATAAGGGAAAGCACAGTAAAAAAAAAAAAAAAAATAGAAAGGAAAATGGCTAAAAAATAAAAGACAAAATATTAAAATCACATCTAAACACAAAAAAAACCCCAAAGCTAATTTTAATGTGACTATAGGTAATGACTGCAAGCCTTAGTTTCTGGAGTATTCCTCAAAATGGTGTATCTGCATTAACTGTGCATTATATCAGATCACAGAAACCCACCTCATAAACTAGAAAAAAAAATTATTTACAATCTACTGTAATCTGGACTATGATTTTTGTCCAAGGAGAAGAGTAGGCCTACCATATTACAATGCCTACCTCTCTGACAACTATAAAAGCCATGACATAAAATGAGATCAAACCAGATGTGCATATCTCTAGAATTTGTTTCCATCTATGTTTTGATGATATCGCTACAGAAAAACATACAAGAATTTAAACAAACTATTTGATTTCAACAATTTATAGATATCTGTAGAGTATATTCCAATTTCCTAAACATGTGTTTCTCATACTATTTGAGAGTTCTCAGGGTACTTACTAGACCACGGACATATTTGGAAATCTAAAATGGTATCAAATGCCTACAGAGCTCAGGAAACTGCATACCACTATAAATGCTGGGATCACTTTGTATTCTGGACTGCATGACAACAGAGAACGCCACTCATACGTTCCGGGAAAGTTGGAACAAACCTGGTTGGGGCAAACCTGCACTGATATGCCCTATATTTTCAGTGATCATTTGTTTCATATACCATACAACATATGTATGGAGAAAAGGAGGCTTAAGAGACACCTTCTTGCTGTCTACAGCTCCCTGTAAGGAGGTTGTAGACAGGTGGGGTCTGCCTGGGGAAGCAATGGAGTCACCATCCCTGGAGATATCTAAAAAGCATGTAGATGTTCTGCTTGGGGATATGGATTAGTGGAGGATTTAATAGTATCAAGTTTACAGTTGGGCTTGATGATCTTAAAGGTCTTTTCCATCCTAAATGATTCTGTGATTCTATGGAAAAAGGGACTTGAAGGGCTCATTTTCAGTGAATTTTATATTATCGATTAACTGATATTTAGACTCCTGAGGCATCGCTTCTCGTTGTGCAAAATAAGCATAAAAACACTACAAGCAATTAATTGCATGGGGTTTGTACTATGCTTTGAGATGGCCTATCAACCCTTTATTAATATTAATGAGAAGAATTAGTACCAAAGATCAGGGATCCATGATAGCTGGAAGAACCTGCAAGGACCCTCCAGCTCTCATGCTTTATTATTTTTTAATCAAAGTGTCTGACTTGAAGGCACAAAATTAAAGAACGGAGTCCTTTATGATTCCACAATGATTCAAATTAAAATGATCTATACTTGCATAATTCCAATGAGCTATTTTGTGCTAGTTAAAAACAGTTAAAAATTGCATAAATGAATGATTTAAGGGCTGCAGCTTTCTAATCTTAATGAAAGCACCGGTTTTTTTGTATATTTCTCAACCCACACATGTGACTAGAATAAATCCACCATAGAAGAGTAAGGGAGGGAGAATATATTTGACAGCAATGTTCTGCTAGTGAGTTATCTTGAAAAAAGTTGGGATTTGGGATCATGGACAATAATTTTTACTTGTCCAAAAAGACAATTATCTTCTTGTAAGTATATAAAATATCCTGTCTTACATTTATTTTTATTACAACAGGATTTAAATGTCTCATCCAAGCTGGCTTTTCTGGTAGACACTCTCTACACAATAGTTGGTGATAAACCAAGCTGTGAAGAGCTTTTCACAAACAGTATAAATTTACAAAAAACAAGACAGAGATAGAAGGGGAAGCAATGAGTAGCCTAAAGCCATCCTTCAGGTGATGAGCAGTATTGGGGCTGCAACTAAAATACAGTGTTGTAATAGCATTTAATGGATTATATTTCCTCTCTCAAATGTGTGTTATTGTAATTTATGTAAATTTAGACAATCAGTGATTTTCATAGAATTGTTCTATAGTGTACTACTCTGATTATATAAAAAAAAAGATAAAAGGAATCATTAGATCAAGACTCTTTCTTTCAGGTATCTATCTTGATCCCTGACAAAATGTACATAATGTACTAGCACTGGCATGCACTTGCTAAATGAGGCTTCCATATCTGTCTAGACACTGCAGCACAGAAATCAGCATGATCCTTAAAACCTTCCCTGGACTCCAGAAAAGTTCTTGAGCCGTTACTTTATGTCGACATCAATTCCCACGCAAGCATATTGGAGGTCAGTTCTTGTTGCAGGGATCATGACAGCATGATCATTCCCTTCCTGTACTGGAATTCTGGCAAGTTCTAATTCTTTAGGCCCTGTTTGGAGCCACGCCAGAGTGCACTGATCTTCAGCGCCTTTAACAAATCCTCAAAGAACCACACTATGGGTTGTAAGGCATAGTTCAGATACCTACAATCAACCCATATTCTACATATCATTGATGCAGTACCAGGGATCACTGGAGTGCTCTGCAACTGTGCGTTCAGAAATCCCAAGTCCATGCATGACAGACTGTAACAGTCTCTTCAAAAAGTTTACAACCTATGCTACCTATGTGGATTTAGAGAACAGTAGATTTCTACACGCATAGCTCCACTGCACACTGAGAAATCTGACAGAAGTTGTGGTATATGAAAAACATGAACTTTTTAATAATTACACTTTGAGGAGAAAAAAAGTCTTTTCAAATATGCATCAGATGTCCACTACCTATCAATTTTGTCCCATTTAGCTGCACCAAGAGGTTCTGTGCAGCCTTCCTGATTGCATAATTACAACTCAAAATCTATTGAGTTGTTTTTATATCAATGTATTACATAAATTTTGTGAATGGGAGCAATCATCTAGTCCTAGCTCCCCAAATGGTCTAGTGAAAATGAGATTAGAAAAGTTGCAAAGCTCCTGTGGTGACTTGCACCAGATATTATGTTCCTTAATATTTTAGTGCAAAGAAAAGAAAAATTTACACATAGGTCAGCTTTTCCTACCTGTTAGTATTAATTGAAAGAGTGTATTGGTTAATTCAGTCCCTACGGTTCAATCGATATGTTCTCCCAATGAATTTCTAAAAGAATATCTATCTTCATCACCTCTGAGTTCAGTTTTTCATTATAAATGTTTTAACTTTCGTCACTTGCTGAAAAAGTCAGAAGCAGAAGTTTAAGCCTCACCCAGTCTGTGGACCAGCCTAAAGAAATGCAAATGTGAAAGTACCCTGGGGCGTCAGGGTTAGAAACCAGAGGTAGCACCTCGTGTGACACTAATCACACTGTTTCTCTGACACTGGAGAAAGAAACCTTTGGCACATGGATCAGCCTGGTGAGCTGTTTCTGCTGCAGTGGATTCCTGACCTCAGTAGTAACCTTGTCTCTAACCAGGCCTGAATTTACCCACGGGAATTTTTAGCAGTTCTAATAGACTCCACGTGAGATGGGGGAGCGGGAGAAGGGAAGCCAGCTGATGTAAACTATTTTCTTCAGAATACACTGAAGTAAGCTCCATTCTGTTACACCACTTCATGAATTTAGGCCAAGAAAAGCTATATAAAACACTGCATCCCACTTCCCAGATAGATGACAGATGCTTCTTTTCCACTTGGCAGGTGCTACCAGCAGTGTGTCTACATTGTGTACGTCCTTTGACGGGCATATTTCTATCTGCAGCAGAAAACCTCTGCAAGACATTAGATCACAGAAACACAAAAGTGGCCATAAAGGACTTGTACTAGTTGGTTTTCTTGTTCTTGGTGCTGTGTCCCGTCTGGTTCAGCTGGAACTTGTGAATAAGCTGCCATGATTTTTCTTTGTGAAATTTGCAAAAGAAATTTGCTCTGGGACTGAGACCATGCATGTCAGATAACAAATTTATACGGCTGGCATACAATGTGCGTGGCCCGGAATATAAGGCTTGATAATGGAAAGCCTGACAAAACCATAAGTGGTCCTAGTGGGCAATACTATGATACAGCGTTATTATGCCAGATTTCTAAAAACATATATTACTCAAGACCTGAAATTACTGTTTTGCAGCCCAGGAGCTTGTAATGCATTGAATAAACTATAGTTTCTGACTAATATTTGCATGCCTGTCTAAGAATATGCAAATGTGACAGTTTCCCTCTTGGAAAAACTAAAATCCCTAATGAATTGAAGGGCCAAACATGCAAATAAACCTAATGATTCACACATGTGTCTCTCATTTAATTTTTCAAAATGTATTTTGCATTTTGATTACGCTACAAAATGCAGCAGGGAGGGCAGAGCACTGAGAAAAATAAAGTGTGTGTACGACATATTTTTCATATCAAACAATGTGATTTACTTTAATCATTCCAGGAGTAACAAATAACTGCAAATGCATGATTTGAATGCCTTCCAGGCGTATGTAGTCAAGTTAAAAAAAAAAAAAAAGTGATGCTGTATATACATGCACTTTTTAGGCTGAAGGCCTGATTTTTCTCTCAATCACTTTCCTCGAGTATAATGCTAGTTTTGACTTTAACCAAATTGTACTCAGTTTTTACACGTGTCAGGGTGAGGAGAGTCATGTCTTAGATACCTCTGCTGTGACAGAAGTGAAACAGTTCTGGTTGGCTATGCAGACATTGTTGGACAAAAATAATCAATATTATTTGTTTAGACTCTCAGACACATTCAGCTATGCAAAACCTCTCCAAGTAGAAGGAATTTCACCAGGAAATACCCCTCAATGCCCCCCTGAGACAAGTACAGAACTTCACATTTAACTTCCCCAAACTCTTACAGGTGTAAGCAGAAAGCATTTAACTTTCACTTGTCCTTCTTCTCAAGGTCAGTGAAGACAAAGGGCAGTGGAGGAGAATATCCTCCTTGAAAATTGTTCTAAGAGAAAAGATAGCAGATGTCCTCTGGCAAATCTGGTTGCCGAGGTTTTAAGACATATATTTGCTCAGCCCTCTGGCTCACAGCCTCTGAGCTATTCTCTTCTAAAAACGTTACAGAAAAAAAAGAAATCTAGCTGAACCTCACCCCTCCAGATCAGAGTTAAATCCACTCGTGGAATTCAGTGCAGCTGAACTTCCAGCTGACACAGCTGAAGGCTGGGTGCTTTTGCCAGCCCCTCTGTAGGGGTAAGCAGAGGGGGACCTTGGGTTGGGCTGTGAGAGAAGGTTCACCAGAAGATGCCTCTCAGCACCCAAACACTGGTATTTGCCAGTCCCCAGCACACCTGCAAAATATCTGCAAGGTAAAAGTGCCATATTTTCACTCTATTAATGGTATCTTTGACCCAGATAAGAATCTGAATGTTTTGGAACTTCACATGGAGGGCAAACTACTACAATTGAGCTATAGGATTTTATAGGATTTACCTAAAAAATGGCATCTGCTTTTCTCTCTTTTTAGAGCTGCTATTGAAAAAAATTAAAGAGTTCATTTTTATTTTGTTTTGGTCCTAGAAGGTGTTTTCTTTTTTTTCTTCATTCAAAATATGAACAAAAAAACCTGCCTTTATTTTCTTTTTCCTCTTCTATTTTGAAATGCTTATTTTTAATTTTTTTTTTCAAATACTATTTTCCACTCAGCTTTGAGGTAATACAAGTAATAACCAAGTCAGACCAAAGAAGGTGATTCTTTTCATAACTGTCAAATAATGACAACATGAAGAAGAGACAAATATCATCCTGAAATTAATCATACAGAGTGGATCACAGTGAATGTCCCCTCTTTCTGCCCAAAAGATCCATTTCATTTTCCTATCTTTAGTCACATAGAGATTCAGGCAGAGAAAGCTGCCTCCAGAAGCCATTTCTTTAAGATTCCACAAAATAGAAAGGTTAATAGTCAGCACTGTGAAGAGTCCCATTATTAAAACTGCTTTGCCATGCAATACCAGGACAAATGGAAAATGAAAATTAGCCTAGACATCTACAACCTCACAAAGGAGATTCAAAGTCTCCGGGGTTGTCATTCCAGCATCTTTACATGATAATCAAGCAGGTTTTGTGTACTTACTGTAGTTAATGCCACCTCTTCTCATTTTCATTTTGTTGCAAGCACAGAAAATATAACCAATAATGTGCACGTTCTTTTTTCTTTGAGGGGAGGAAAGGGGGGAAAAAAAAGAATTTAATTGACAGATAAAACGGATGTAGAAAGGGTAATTTCATTTTCCATCAGAAGAAGTAAGGTTTTATGTTGGGAATTAAATTAACAGCACATGAAATTGGCTTTTCCTAAGTTCATATTTTTTAAACTTTTTTTTTCTTTTTTTTATAAGAAGAAGAAGAAGGGGAAGAAGAAAGAAAAAGACCCCCAAACCAAGGTAGAGTTGTAAAAAGCCTGACAATGAGCACAGATGATTTCCAAAGACGATAAAACTTTTCCAATGCAGTGTGGCTGTGGGCCTGCTTGCTTTTCAATCACTCTGCATTTTCTGCTTGTGTGATACTAAAAAGTTATGCTTATAAATGTTTCCTGATTTCTTTGTGTGATGTTCCATCCTCCGACTCCAGCTGGTTTCAAGCTGCACTTCCCACCCCACATCTTTTCCTCTCTTTCCTCAGCTTATTCTAGTTGCCTGCGGGTTGTGATTTATCTTTGCAGTTAATACATTTGTATTCACATAATTTTTTGCTTCTGTTTGGCTAGGCAAATCTCTATTGGAATACCAATATGTATGGATTTCCATATTGTCATCACTGACAAAATAGCAACAGGGGACTGAAAAAAAATCTAAGTGATGAGCAAGAAAAAAATATGCAGAAAAGAGAAAAATCGTTTTGAAATCACAAAACGTGGTGTCTTCCCCCTCCCTCTTTTAATGCATAAAAGTGAAGTTAATGACAAAACTCCTTGCTAATGTTGTGCTTAGGAGAAACAAAGAGGATATTTCTAAAGAGTTCCCTTGATAATTTATCAAGACAAGTGTAAAAATCAACTATGAACCAAGCAAAGACAAAAATGCGCGCACACATGTGATATGCACCCATTAAAAAACCCAAGAAAAATAAAAAACCAACACCCCTCACTTCAAGTTTTAGCAAACAATGTTGAGTATCATTGTAATCAGCTAAAAGCTGGGTGGTTCTGACAGTTTTCAGTTTGCTGGTGAGTTGAAAACTTGTTCTTAAGTTTAGGCACACAACAAAAGAATTTTAATAATTTTTATTCTTTAAAAATCTGTTACTTGTTCGTCAGCAGAACACCCTTTAATACAAGAAGGTCAAATTTTGCAACACATTTTCATGAAATTAAATTTTTGCTCAAAATCTTAAGGCAATTAGTGGGAATTGTGTCATTTTCAGAAATATCTCACCACTTCAAATGTCCCTGAAGGGAATACCACCTCAGAATCCTTAAGCAAGTTCTTCTGAATACACAAGGGACATTAAAGGCTAAGATGGAGCTGGCCATCTAATCTTAAGCAGTCTGATGTATTTCAGTCGGTGATAGGCAAACTTATGTATGTCCTTGTAGTGGTCTGAGCTCAATGATCTGCCAAACACCCACCCAGCTGCTCCCTCATTCGGTGGGACAGGGCAGGAAAATGAGAATGAAAAAGCTTGTGAGTCAAGAAAAAGACAGGGAGACCACTTATCAAAACAGACTTCTTGGTGAAAATTATTCTACTGCCTTTTCAAATGGTCTTCAGTGAGAAACTAAC
The DNA here is from genome assembly GCA_013400975.1 of Atrichornis clamosus. NCBI lineage: Eukaryota > Metazoa > Chordata > Aves > Passeriformes > Menuridae > Atrichornis > Atrichornis clamosus. The sequence goes on from WBMZ01010375.1 coordinate 70,751, forward strand.
AGAAAAAAAAAAAAAAAAGAAAAAAGAAAGAGAAGCAATGTTTCTCTTCCCACCACCACTTTTTCCAGGCTCAACTTCACAACTTCACTCTGAGCCTCTCTACCTTGAGCTGTGCAGCTGGATGGGGATGGTTATGGTCCATGCACTACGGCACTTCTCACTGCTGCTACTTTCTTCTCACCCTTGTTCCCTAATCCTGAATGGATCATTTTCACTGGATATCTGCCTATTTCAGGAATATCCACCTGCTTCAGCTGGAGGTGCTCCACAGGGCAATATAATAATATTTACCAAGGACACATATAGCTTTTAAACATTTTTTAAAAATTCTTTTCCAACAATTCACAACTAAAAATATCAAATTACTTTTGATGCCACTTTCAAATGAAGTGCCTCTGATTTAGATGGGATTCAGATAACCCAGACAAGTTGCTAAAGCTCTCAGATGTTGCCAGTGGAGGAACTGAACATTTCCGATGGCCGTCAGATTTCCAGGTCTTAATTTTTGGAGTCAGGCTCTATCTGTTGGCTGTAGGACGGGTGCAGATGGTAGTGTCTGTACGCTGAAAGGGAATCAGGGCAGGCAGCAGAGGGTTATAAGCAAATCTATATCAGGGTGCCTCAGCAGGAGACCTGTTACCTTCTACTACATTGGTGGATGCATCAGTGGAGATGAGAGAAGTGGGTGTAGACAGATGAATGCACCAGGCCTTCCTCAACAAGAGCCCAGGCATTTTCCTCTCTTCCCTCTCAGCAAACATTAGGTACTGTCTGGTTCCCACCCATCTCTCCAAGACACCCTTAGCGTCTCACCACGGGCAGTGTTTTTTGTTTAGACTCAGCCTAAGGTAGAATCTAGAAGGAAAGTATTAGCGGTTTAATTCAGTTTCCTGGCTTTTTTTGAATATTCTAGTAGAGAACATTTCTATTTTAATATTTTGAACTATGTCCTTTTTTCCACATTTCCCTCTTCCTTATTTGTTCCTTAGTGGAGTGGTGGCTGGGCTTCTGTGAACAGATTTAAACATTATCCTGGTAAGTTCAGTGAGGAGGATTCAGTTCCTGGATACTGGCTACAGAGAAAGACAACAGGTGGGATTCATAAAATCACAGAGTGGTTTGGGTTGGAAGGGAGCTTAAAGATCATGCATTTCCAATCCCCTGCCACGGACAGGGACATCTTCCACTACACCAGGTTGCTCAGAGCCCCATCCAGCCTGGCCTTGATTCCTTTTCCCCAGCTTATACATCTAACATGAGGGTTAGAAAACATCCCTTAAAAACGGTGGGTGAAAAAAGTGGTGCCTCCAAAGAACAGTTGCTCGGGATGAATGTGTAAAATAGGCTCAAAGAAACTTCGATCTAAAAGTTTTTCTTTCCGGTGCTTAATTAGTTCAAATATTGAGAACTAATTTTTAGACATCCTTTAACAGGGGAGCACAATCTTGGTCTGACTCACCACTGCTACCTTGGCAAGCTGATCTGACTCACCTGTCCTGATATTCCCAAACCTAACGCAAAGAAGGAGGAGGAATATTTCCTGGGGATGGGGAAAATGTACACAGCTGGGCTCAGCATTGTGCCACGCTTGGATTGGACCAAGCAGGGTGTGGCTCACTGTGGAACCTGTGCAAAAGTCTAAGATTCTCTAGGGAGCAATTTAAGAGAATGAAGCAAACTTTGGTAGGATTTAAGAGCCTGTACAGATTTTACCATGTTTGGTGCTCAAGAGAAACTGATTGATTTTTGCCTCACCATCTCAATTTGGGTAAATATTTCATAAGGGGAAAATTAAAATCTACCAAAATAAAGTAATATTCTGGACAGGCACAATTCTGACTGGAGGGAGGATGAGAGAAAGAAGGAGCCACACCAGGCAAATGACAGTCATTTCACTTAATTCTTTACTGCCTTAAATGTAAGCAAATGGATGACACTGGGAGCATTACACAACTAGTCTCCATAATAAAAACTGAATTCCAGCGTCTAAGAGCTTCTTTATATCCTTATATACATATAAATAAATGCATATAAATATATATATGTACACAAACATATTTATGTGTATATATTTGAACCATATATATAATTATGCAGATCCAGAGTTATATTTATGTATGTCTGTGTACGTTTATGCATAAATAGATATTTCATTTCTCAAAGTCTAGTTTTGCTCCTGTTTTTCCAGCACTGTAGATAGGATCCGTGAGGAGAAAGAAAATCTACAATAATAAAATTTACATTAAAATTAAATTATTAGGTGAAAAAAAGACATGAAGAAGAAGAGACAGAGAGAGAAAGAAAGACAGGGAAAAAAGAGGGAAAGAAGAGCAAGTGTGAGATGAAGATATGCATTTTAGGGTGACTGCGTTCTCAGAGAATAAGAGCTTTATCTTGATTTCCAGCTCTCCTTCTAACAATAAGGGATAGCATCTCAGAAAATGGAACTTTTTTTTTTTCTTTTGCTGACCTCCTAAAAAAAAGTAGAACACAGTACAAAAAAAAGAAAATATCCATTGCTGAGATATTTCCTTTTTCTTTCCTCTCTGCTGATAAGAACTCTCAGTGTTTCTGGATAAGAAGAGATACTTTATTGTCTCCTGCAAAGATATAAGGGAAGAGAGGAGAAAAAACAATGCCTTTTGTTAGAAAGGAAAGTGAGTGCAATTTGAAGAGCGATTGTAATAGACAGTATTGCTGAAGGCAAACAGAAGCTAAGAAGTAAGCGTTTTAGAATATTATCCTTCCTTAACATTTTGATAAAGTTCCTGAAAATGGGAGCCACTTTTGCCTCTGCAGCACTTTAATTTCCTATAATCATCTCTGATGGAACAGATGATACACACAGAGTTACCCCAGGTATTGTTTAAGTGGGGACTGAATTACTTTTATACTATCACTAAATGATTGAAAAAAGGAAGAAAACACGTTTTCAGCACCACTCTGCTTCCATGCTGCAAGCCCAGCATAGCGATGCTCTCACTAATTCTGTTTAAACTGCATTCCAGAAGTATTCACAAGTCAGTTTTGGTTGTTTTTTTTTTTTTAAGCCATTAAAAAGATTGTACAAGCGACATAGGGTGGAAAGCAGAGGCAATGTTCATTATCAGGCCCAGAAGAAAAGGACGCATTGAAGAGAAAAACTCACAAACTACAGGACTTTGAGGAATTTGCTAGTTATCTTTTCCACTTGGATGACTTTAGGCTTCACTACCAAATTGAAACACCATTTTCTGAACAATAATACTATACTTTTTTTTTGACATCACAAAAGAATGCTTTTAAGGCATAAAAAATGTATTTCCCTTATGTAATCAAAAACAAAACTCTATAAATTATAATGCTATGTACAGTCCAATTCCTCCATTCAATGCGTTTAAATGGTATGTGCTGATTAAGCTCTTAGTCATTTATGTTAAATGTCTAATGAAAAGCTCTTTGAATCTGGTTTAACCCATATTAAATGCCCTAGTGGTGCCCCTGGAATTAAAAAAAAAAAAAAAAAAGAAGAAAATTAATCCTATTCTTTGTTCACTTTATACATTTTAATAAATTATACTGCATCTTCCTAATACATTTATGTCTCAGACAAAATGCCAAATGGTTTGATCCTTTCAACAAAAAGCCAGGGAACAAATTTGCACATGAAAATGTAGAGTGATTCAACAACTCAAGGCATAGTGTTTTCCAAAAGATGATGTGTTTTCTATGTTTCTTAATAAATCTGCAGAATGATTTCTGCTTTGCATGTAAGCAGGCTCTGCTGAAAGTTTGCTGAGTTTATTTTTTTTCTTTTCTTTCACTTTCTACAGCTTAACAGAATAAACAAAATAATGTTCAAAACGCACTGGATCCCAGAGCATAATATGTTGGTACAAGGTCTTCAGTAAGCTGGCAGTCAACAGAACCATGGATAGTCCAAGTAAAATCAGAACAGTCAAGGTGTTCCTTTCATGTCTCATTTAGATAGAACCACAGAGATTGGGCAGTGGAACCAAAATCCAGAGCTCACCTAGTTACTCTTTCAGGTCTAAGGGCAAATCACACGGCCCGAGAGCTCTTAAGGGATGTTTATCAAACCTGCTTTTAAAAATCTATAAAGGGTAGATGTTCCTTAACCTCTATAAGACACAAATTCCTTTCTTTTTTATCTTTTCAAAAAGGAAAATACAACAGATTTCCATTTTCATCTCTGTTTTACAGGGTAATTTTTTCCAGTAGCTGAATCAGCTCACTGTTTCTTGCACTCCCTCCAAGAACATAGAAAATAGTCAGTTATTGTAGTATTAAACTATGTTTCTTCATCTGAAAATGGTCTTCTCACTTTGACTCCACACTTGGCAGACATGTGAGTTGTTTTAACACCCAAAAACTTAACACTGAGTGTTTTGTAATCCAAATTTAAAATCTAGTCAAGGATAAGTTTCTGTAAATTTTAGGCAGACATTAAACTGAATAATTTCAATAACAACAGCAATAATGTAAATGCCTCAAAAAGAAAATTAAATAAGAAATAGAAATACTTATGTTAACAGAATTCAAGATATGGGAAATAGAGTGTAACTAATGATTGCTTACATGTGTGTGGAGAAGTGTGTAAAGGAAAGAAATAGATTACACAAGTATGCTCTGTTTCACCCTGATTACTAAAACATTCTTTTAAAGCTTCCTAAGACTTGCCTAGAATAGGAAAAATCTATATCTGCAGATTACAACTGAGACTCTTCAGACAGACTTTTAAACCTAAATGCACTGTACCTGGTCCTTCACTCAAAGAAAAAATTATTTATTTGTTTTGAATCCAATAGTGGTCCAAATTGGAAAGTACTAATATTATTAAATATTACTTTGGGACTAAACCTTCTGTGAAAAGAAGAAATACTGTGATAATTAATGTTAAAGAGCAGCTGGTTACTGTGGACTTTAGTACTGTGGATTTTGGATGATTTGTAATACTTGGGTGGCTGCTGAAGAACTCAAGGCCTAAAGGTCAATGGCTTCTTCCCTGGAGGCAAGACTTAAATTTTTCTAGATTTTTACCCTTCAGTTCTGAGTAGTTAATGCTTCCTCTTTCTGTGGCTTAAAGACAGTTTCAAATCTACAAAGACCTTATTCCTAACTATATTATGTGATCAGTACTAGGAAAGTCACAGTTCTTGAAATTCATTCTGTTCTTGCTATGGAATCAGGACCTTCAGACTCCTCAAGCCCTGGATGAAAATAGCTCAACAAAAGTTTTCAACCTAAACTTCTGGATACCTATGAGGAAGGCTGAATCCTGGAAGGTTTTCTAGACTTGCACACTCTTCATCAAAAACAAAGTAGATAAAAACGGTGACAGCTGTAGTCTTATTTATATCAGTTTAAATTTCTGCTGCTGTGATCCCTGGAGACCTACACCTTCAAGGTCCCTGTTGCAAATCTAAGAGCCTGAAAACATGATAACTCTGTGTCTAGTATAACAACTCAAACCCTTGGAAACTCAGTACTTCTACCTTCATGTCTTCAGATACTTTTGTTTCCTCGTCTGGCCAGTTACTTCCACACCATCTGTAAATTAAAAGTAATACGTTGTGCTCTGATATGAGAAGGCTAGTTTGTCTGTTTGTTTTAGTAAAATATTTCTTACCTTGGGAAAAATTTAAGATTGAAAAATAGCAATGTTCAGATATAATTCTGGTTTTTTAGTTGCTTACAGTTACTCATTTTTTTCCAATTTTTTAGCTGGTTTTGCTTGAAGAGAAGGTAGAGTAGATAACCTGATTGAGAGTAAGGAAATGAGGTTGTCAGTAGTGGAAAGTTAGGATGCTATATGCTGGGCCAGCTGAACAACATTCCTGCTGGCTACAGCTGTAAACTGCAGTGCATAAAGCTGCAGTGAATGCTTCTGTGGACTAATGAAAAAAAAGAAAAAAAAAAAAAGAAACTGACAAGAAATTCTGGGAAATTGTTGATGGATATGAATGGGTGAGTTATAAGCAAAGGTATTCACTGCGTAGAAAATATGTCTTCTGATTCCATGTTGCCAGTGATAGAGAATAATAGGAATGAGAATATTAAGAAGCAGATGAAAAAAACCAAACAAACACCCTCTCCCTGTGCAGTACATCCTACCTTCCTTATGCAGCTATGCTCCAGACCACTGTCACAGGCAGGTGGTACATCCTAAAGATGAATCAGAGGCAGCCCAAAAACATCTGAAAACATCTGGCACAAGCTTCCCCGATTTGTATTTCCCAGCTCTCTAGTCAACTAACAGAACTCAGTAGCATGTTGGGAGTGCAGGGTCCAGTCAGCTGCAGAGGTTTCACATAGAGAAAAACACGGACTGTACAGTCTGATGCTTTTATAATACATCTCCTCACTTCAGATATGTCTGAATATTCATCCACAGTCCTGCTCTATACTTTCCCTGTGCCATATTACAATTGCCTTCCATAGGGCATCACTCACCTTTGCATCCACAGCCATAAAATAAATGGTTTGGGCTGAAGTGTTCTGCTGGGCACAGAACAGATGGTGCTAGCCACAGAAAAAACCAGCAACACCTGGTTTCAGATACTCAAGCAGCAAATTCCCTGCCCCCAAAGCCATGGCTCATTATTCAGTCCAGATAATGGACAATTCAGACAAACTTTAGCTATTTAAATCTCAGTTTCTGAAACCAACTAGACTCTCCAAATCCCTCTGCAGATCCAGCTTTGCCTTGGCTACATCTGTCCACAACTGTTCTCTGGATGGACTTTTCCATACATATGAAATCCTTTCCTGGTAACAAATATATGTGGCTGTAGCTGTTTCAAGCTGTTTTCTGTGTAATAGTCCCAGCAGCTGTTTTCACTTCAGTGGTCTCCTGTTGAGCTGTTATTTTTAAAAGTTACTCTCCAGTTTCTTTTCTTCATTCATTAGGCCTGTCATCTTCAGAATCAAGTTTTAAATTATTCTTTTCTCTTACCCATTGCTTGACACCCCTGCAGAACACGTTGTGTTTACCGTGGATTCCTCTATAGCCATTGGCATGATATATTTACTAGTAATGTTTAAGCTATCTTTTGAAGAGCAACTAGAAAGCAGAAAATGACCACAAACCCCCTTTTCTGGGGGCTCCAGGCTTTACGGGTATGGTCGGATTTCCTTGTATTGCAGGTTTCTTCATTATGTCTCATAGTTCATCATGGGAATTCCAACTTTCTCTGGAGAATAATGGGAGATAGTGGGGGATACATATATCCTGGGATTCAGAAATGTAGGTCACATTCATAACTAGAAACTAGACCTCTCACTGTTTGAGATCTGGGCCTATCTCTCTTGTACTGCAGAGACTTTAGGAACAGTAATGTTCTCTCCACATTACTGAACTTTATAATTGGCTTGGTTTTATTTGCACCCTCAAAATAAACCATCAATAAAAGAAACATATTTGTTTTTCAGGACCCTGAAAAGGAAAAGAATCACATTGATTTAATGTCCCAACCCTTCTCATTAGGGCCTCCATGAAGGTTTGGGCATCTTTCCTAATCAATGAACTTATGGGGGAAATCTGTGTCAATGCCTGCCTGCTTCTTGCAAACATAATCAGAAAATGCCAGCAGCCACTCTCAGGGGATAAATTAGTCCAATCATACCTTAACATATGGCCACTTCACCTTCCCCCAGCAAATCTATTTCCAGAGAAAGAGTAAAGCCTGTCTATGGCTCCATAGTTAATAGGGGAACTGCTTGCTTTCGATGTGCTATCTAGGCACACTAGAAAGGTTTTAAAGAGTCACTAAGCCTCATACAAAACCATGCCTGAACTGAACGCTGTCTCTGCAGCTCCTTGGTGTGTTATACATCCATGTGATGTGATCCCAGACTGCATTATGCTGGTACCTGGGTGAGTGGCAGTGCCGGAGTCCTGCTCTTCGCTCTCAAAACCTTTGATGGGAATTTAGGGAAGTTTCTTGCCCTCACCTGCCAAGTTCTTTCAGCAGCAGACCAGCAAATCTACATAAGGTCTTCAAGGTCTCAAATGGCAGATGATTATTTTGCCGTTAAGCAAGCTGATGCTGAGTGATTTGCCAAATGTCAGGAAGGGAACAGTTTATAGGACTCACGAGACCTTACTCCCAGTCTGGAGGTCTACACGCTAATGACACTTCTTTCCTTGGCAATTCTTCATGAAGCTGGTATTATTCATCCACCACCTGCTGTACAATATAGCTAGGCATGACATCCTGCAGCAAGATTTACTCCTAGGTGCTACATGCCAATGACAGTTTGTAATTAAGGGGACGGATTTTTTCTTCTGTTTCTTCTGTTTCTCCCCTAAAATGAATTATTTCATTCCATGGACCTTAATGATTTTCATTTGCTTTTAATTAGATAATTAAATTATGAGTTCAAATCATAACATGCTGCATTAATGATATCCATTTAATCAAAATGTCCACTTGTTTTCATTATGTTATTTTTAGTGAGAGGTGTTTAAAGAAATTCTATGTTAGTTTACTTTGCCTTCCTCTTGGCCTTTTGTTATTTTTTATGTATAGATATAAAACCCAGAAAATGTCAAGATGACGATGATAGTAACAACAACTACTACAACTTTTTTTTTTTTTTTTTTAGATAGCAAAACCATGATAAGTAAGTTTACTGGCACTATATTGTCATTACAGAAATAGCATGATCATATATTCAACAGTTTTAAAAGTTTGCAGTGATCCCACTCAATCCATCTAGCACGGATATCATCTTTCACAATATGTTAAGGAAGATTCTTGGGAGCTACAAATTCTTCATAGACACTGAGAAACAAAGGTAACTAAAAAAACCTGGTCATCTTTTAAAATACTGTTTTATATATTTGCAAAATAATTTCCATTAAAAAAAAAGCTGTACTCTTTTATAGAACACCACTGATTTTGTCTTCCTTATTTCCCATGAATGTTTGTTTAATTGCCATCAGATGTTTAACTCAAGACAGAAGCAATAGAAGTCATGTTATTTTTCATGATACTGTAAATGTGCTTTCCCCCCACATATTTGTTAGGATTCTTTTCCCTTTACTTTATTTTTTTTTCATTCTTACCATGCAGGAGAGCAGGATTAGTACTTAATTTTTCAAAAGACAACACTGCAAATGATGAATCCTATCACATAGTACGCTAATACCACAGGGAAAGTGAATGGCTACCTGTCCTGTAACTTTCTTTTAAAAGACCTCCCTGGCCTTGCCAGAAATTTGGCAGATAATCATCCTTTAACATGACAACTCCATTAATGAATGCCCTGGCTCTTTCACTTGCTGACTCATAGCAGGATGTCTCTCTTAATGGAATACCAACTGCATCAGCCTTTTTTCTGCTCTTACAATCGAATGAGAAGTTTTCTACAAAATCATTCCATGAATCAAATTAGTGGAAACAGTGAGGCTTCTTGGTGAAAAAGAAAGTGCAGTCACTCATCAGAAGCATTTATTTGAGAACCTGAGTATTTTGAGATCCCTGCAAGAAAATATGAGTTTTTCAAGACTATACAAATAAGATTGTTGGTACAACTATCCTTGTCATGGTCATGCAGGAGTTGGACTACAATAATCCTTGTGAGTCCCTTCTGACTCAGTATAGTCTATGATTCTATGAAATCAGACTTGAATAAATGCATCACTGCAACTTACTGGTGCAAGATTAGTGTGGAAAAATGATCAAACAAAGGTTTTAAAATAAAAAATATAAGGAAAGCGTAAGAGCTTGGTCAAGGCTTGTTGCATTCTTACATTTGCTTCAGGAAGGAAGGAAGGAGGGAAGGAGAGAAGGAAGGAAGGAAGGAAGGAAGGAAGGAAGGAAGGAAGGAAAGAAGGAAGGAAGGAAGGAAGGATGGAATTTTTTTCTCTCTTGTTTTGATAGTCAATTATACACCTCTTATCATCTAATAGGCAGTCTCAGCATAGACAGAGAAACAGACTTCGTAGCCAAAGATGAGGTCATAAACTGTTTCAATCCCTTTTTATAAATTAAATTAGAAACAAGGTCCTTAATGAATAAAAAAAAATCTAGGAAATCTGAAAATACATTTTTGGTTGAATTTCCACTATTACTGGGGCAAAACCCCACTTTTTTTCAGTTTTGATTTTGAGCATGGCTTGGATACAATGATTTCACTACTGTTCTGCCAGTCTCACAGCATAGTCCATTCTTACCACATCACAGAATCTAACATGACATTGTCATTGCTGAGAAATCTGGGTTTATTGTATTTAAATATAAAATTAATTAATGAATAAGTAAACATAGGTATCTTTCGTAAATCTTAGACTTATAGCTGAATTTGTTTGCACATGCACATGCCTAACAACTTAGCTGGGCTGGAGTGGTGTGGGGCAGAAAACATTTGATGTGTTTGAAATATCTCAGTGCTGAAGGGATGGCTAATTGTAACTCCGTGCTGCCCTTATTGCATGCTGCCATTTATGATTCAAGCTGCCAAGAGCTTTCTGTGGTCAGCTTAGAGGCTTTTCATAAATCTTACATATTTTATAAAGCACGGAACAAAACACTTTGGGAATGGACAGGACTGTTTGCAAATTGAAAAAAATATCTGCGTATTTTGATCTAAATACCAAGATTTGCTAATGTGTTTAGAAAACTAACAACTTCAGTCTTAATCCTATTCAATCCAGTGCCTTGTAATTATGCACAACTAAACAGTCATAATTTATGAAGCAGTAGAAGAACATCCAGACTGAAGCTTTGCATCTGGCGTCAGGCTATGGGGACAGGAACAGTGGTGGGGGCGGCCTCTGAAAGCCATCCTGCTACTTGCCAATCTTATTTAAATTTTATTGCTGCCCAAATTGGAAAGATTACATGGTAATTAGCAGTTTCCCCACCAGTGTAGATTCTGCCTCTCCAAACAATCTTTGATAATGATCCTGTCCCTCCTCCCCGACAACTTCAGGGAAATTTCAGAGCCAAATATTAAACAAGCAGTTATGAAATTGTGCTCAACCACCTGTTCCCTTGACCCGTGGCCGACCCACTTAACAAAGGACTGTATATCTCAATTAGGCCAGGTGATCCCCTAGATTACCATTTGATAATGAGCACACTCCCCCCTTCTTTCAAGCTTATACAAGGCCCTTCTCAGGAAGATGCTTTTTCTGAATACAGAAGGGGATGTCAGAATGATGCTCTGTCAAAAACTTAGCTAAAAACTTGGGTTGTGTGTTTGCAGAGTGATAAGGGGGAGATGAAACCATGGATAAGAACATAAGAACAGCTAGAGTGTATCATACAAAAGGCTCTTCTAATACGATATCCTGTCTTTGGACAAAAATAGATGTCCAGTAATGAGTATAAGATCAGGGTTAGTGTATGTGATATTTTTCTTGCTACTTCCTGAGCCTGCATAATTGCAGCTCAGGGTTTTTTGATCTGGAGATGGGTTCTACAGATGTAATTATCCTCAATGACCTTGTCTAGTCTCCCCTTGAAACTATACAGACATTCAGATTTGACAAGATCCTGTGTCATGGAGTTCCATTACTTAATTAATGCAGAAAAACTGAGTAGAAACTGATCATTCATTATTTCTCAGAATACAAGAACAAGAGAAATTTTCAGGCAAAGGTTAAAACCAAAATAACTAATTTTTCAAACAAGGGCTAAGGAAGTGGTTGTTCCTGTACATTGCAGAAAATGAAAGTACCAAAGGATTCAAAAATGTGTTGCCATAATGAATGCATCTAACCATGGCTATTAATTATTGCCAATTTAAGTATAAGTTTAAGCTCTGTAAGATGAGTCATTATAAGAAGATGGAAGGTTATTTAGGGACTTGAAATATCATGGAATCACAGAACAACAGAATTGTTTGGGTTGGAAGACACCTTAAATATCATCTTGTTCCAACCCTGCTGCCACTGGATCAGGTTGGTCCAAGCCCTGTCCAGCCTGTCCTTGAACACAGCCCGGGTTGGGGCATCCACACCTTCTCTGGGCAAATATGTGCCATTGTAGACATTCTTTGTGTACATCCAAGCCCTTTAATAATCTATCAGTAGACAGTTTGCAGGCACCATTCAAATAGCTCTTGTTGTCTTACAGAGATTCTAGCTATATAACCTAATTAATTCTGAATTTCATGTCTTGTGTGGAAGTGAAAAAGGAATGCAGTGACTATGGTGATCACAGCAAATGCAAAGGGAGAGGACTATGAAGTGGATATGGAAATTTAGGTTAAAATATTTGTCCTTTCCCAACCTCTATGAGAGCCACAATTATTAAAATTACTAGTTACCACAGACCCTTTAAACTATTTGAAGAGGAGACAATTAGGGGACAAAACTGTCAGAGAAGCAATATAGAATAAAGAAGGGAAAGACAGCAAAATTTATATTAAAAAAAACCCCCCAAACTTAGAGATAGGAAAAAGATGTAGAAGGATTAGACAGGAAATCAAGGAAGACAGGAGAAAAGAAATATTGTTGGAGGAAGAAGGGAGAGGAAGGACCATTTGAAAAATGAGGGTGCAGAAAAACAAGCAGATGCAAACAATGCAGTGGAAGAGCTGAGGGGAAAAAAATGAAACAAGATGACCTCCAGAAGTCACATCTAACCTTAAGTATTTAATGATTCCATAAATAAAAATATGTCCACATTAAGTTTTAAATAGTTTTGCTTATAGTCATAGTTATGGATATGTTGATGAAAAAGCATTTCTGTTTTATGTAGTGTACTTTGACAACTACAGTTGTAAGGTTCTATAAAAAGTTGCAGGAATTTCCCTTAACTGCAATACAAAGCATACAAAGGGTTTATTTCCCTTGAAAGAGTGAAGTGTACACCAAAACAATCAAGTGTTGATATGCAGATATTGTCATTTCCTTAACTAGGCTATAAATTAATTGCCATGATTTGAAGAAAATTGCCAATCTACATGTTAAAATCCCATTGAAATACAGAACCGAGAGCTTTATTGCCCTCTGCGATCAATGCTGCTAATTCTTTGAGTATTTTTACATACACAATTGCAGTTTCAGCTCTACAGTCTCCAGTGTGTATTTGGGAGACTGCTAATGGAAAAATAAAACATGAGAACTGTTTTCTGTTTCTGTAACTCTTGGGATTCGTTGTGATAAGACAGACCAGAGTGAGAGACTTCTCCTTCCCTTGCTAAACATCACAGGAGCACACATATATTTTTTTTTGCTTTTTAAATTTTCAGTGTAGCCAGGAGTTTTGTTAAGTTTCTTCAAACAATGCAGATCACTAAGAAAACAGATGAGAAAGATAATTGTGCAAAGGAACTCATAACAACTCTCTGCGAATGCTACTGGGTCAAATTATAAACACAATGTGCCAAAATTCCTAAATTTCTTAAATTCTTCTAGGTATATCAATAATAACTGGCTTTAACAAAATCAATTTCATATAAAATTCACATATTTGGCCACAGATGTCTTCTGCCCAGAAATATAGTCTGGTCAAGAGGGGAAAAAAAACTGAACAAAAAAACCCAAAACAAAAATAGAAAAAATAAAAAGATATAGTAATATATTCTGGGGTACCACCATCCTGGACAAATGAAAAATAACCAGTATGGTTGTGGAAATCTTCTCAGACTCATCCTGTCTCCTCTTCCTCAAGCAAGCACAGATCTGTCTGCACAACTCAAGTAAGGAAATAGAGAAAAAGTTTTCAGGTAGAACAGGACAACCTCCTCCTGTTTTCCTGGAAAGCTGGAAACAGAAGGTCTGCCCTGCATGGAGGTGTCTGTGGCTGTACCTATTCCAGTAAATTAAACATAAGATAATTTAGATTTCAGGAAAACTTCAATCCTAAATTCTTTCTCAGATTAAAAATTAGACCACCCTGGTTAGGCCTGCATCATTGTTCATGCTTAGAGCTTTTAACCTTTTATTTAACTACCTTGTATTTTGTCTCTGTGCATGAAAGTCATACATGGTTGGAAATATATTTGAGAGTAAGACTAAGAGTCACAGAGTGTAATATTCAAGCTATTAAAGCCTCTTACCCTTCAAAAAATGAGGTGTCTGTTTCTGAAAAGTTTCCTTGGCTGGTGCATGGCCAGGAATTCCTTGGGAGAGTGCTAATTGGTTTGTTCCATTCTTCGTGTAGACCACAGTAAGAATGTCACAGCATGACGGGGTTCCAGTGCTCAAGAATGCCTCTTGGGACTGTTGAGCTAGCCAGTGTAGACCACCATCCTGGGAGGAGACCCTGGTAAATGATCCCAAAGGGAAAGTCTGGGAGAGGGGTAGAACTGTCAAAGTACTAGAGTCTCCTTCAGCTGCTGGATGAAGGCCTCCAGGAAGTAACTGTTCTCCTCTTTGTGAATATATTGGCTGTTTCTCACAAGTTGTGAGAAAAGTCTTTTACAAGTGTTCGGCAGGTGACCAACTTATATTACTGATATTAAAATAATATAGTATGTCTTATTGTTAGTGTACTTCATCTTTATTAATTAAATTTCAGAGTGTTTTTAATTGTCTTTCTGTATTAGAGTATTTAATATGTATAAGATTTACTTGGTACTCTAGAACTAGAATTCTACTTTGATACATGCAACAGATCAGTGTTCCTGAACATTTCATCCATACTCTGAATAATGTGAAAAGAGATGTTCTCATATGTTCACAAATGTTCTCATGTTAGAGAGGTTGCCCATCACAGACTTATTTTCTGTGTCCAAAATCAAAAGCATCAGCCCTAAAAAAAAAAATTCTCTATCCAAAGGGATTTTTTGAATCTTTGTTTGTTTGTTAATTTACCATTTTATACATTCAGAGTCTGCTGTCACCCTTTGGAGTCCTTCTGGTTTGCTTTCAATTAAAATGAAAACCTCACTGTCATTTCTTATCCTTTTATTGTACTTTCTCTGAGTTCTGCCTGTTTGTGTGATCAAAATAAAAGCTTACCAAGCAAAAATGGATGGTGATACCAATTCCCTGTGGTTAGTGCAAAAAACTAATTGTCTTTAAATATCCATACACATTAATATCCTTGAGATCTCAAGGAAGGAACTTGTGAAATAAAATCCTCTCTCTTTTACTTGTAAAGCAAAACTGATGGATCAGGTACTCACGTGGTGTAGGTAGACATAGTCACAGGATCATATTGGGAATAACAGGTAAATTTTAGGTCAGTGCCTTCCTAAAATTTACAAGTGTAGGTTTCACTTTCTAAATTTAAATGGACTTTCTTGTGGCAATGATTGATGGTTATCATCATCAGAAAATCTATTTCCATGTAAAATGCATGCAGAATGGACCACATAATTAGTAGGAAATTGCCGGTCAGTTAAAATAGTCTGATTTGCTCATGATTCTTCCTCAGGAAAAACAACAAAGCAACAACAACAACAACAACAACAACAACAACAAAAGGCCTGAGGAACAAGCCATTATAAAAGTACTTGTTACAGGCCATCAGGTCTTTGGATACTTTAATCTCTGTGGTCATAGATCATCAAGAACATGACTCCTGAAGCACAGTCAAGGAAGTTCCTGGTGGGTAACTAACTGCTGCAGACTTTTCATACAGAACAAAAACGTGTGCCCTGAATGTCTCTGAATTGCCCTCAAAAGTTCTCTTCTGATTGCAAAGAGGAATAAGAAGTGACCAACATTTTGGAGAATGGAGGATCAAAGGTAACCCAATGATATTCTGAAACCTGGCTTTGTTTTCCATATCACTTAATCAAAATCTGCCTTGTTAAATAAAGGCATAAGTCTCCAAGAAAAGGAATCAGCAGGTTTTGTTTGATTTCACAGGACTTCAAAATAGAACAACCTTACATTTTTATATTAGGAATGGACACCAAGAGAAAGAAGGAAATGAAATTAAAACCACTTAACAGAAGCATCTAGTCCCTTAAGCATCACTTCAAGTTAAGGCTGCATCACTACAAGTGGCTGTTGTTCTGACTCCTGACATGATAATATTTTGGTATAACTTCACTGAATTTGGCTCAGTTGTTGATTTAAAATGCACAGCAATTTATTTTTTATTCGAATCTCTCAAAGCCTTCTTATCTCTCACAATAAAAACTGAGCTGCAAGAGGCATAGCGTAAATGTTCAAGACTGCTATAATAATTTAGTTTGACCTTCTATGACACAGTTTTGTTTGAAAGCCAAGTATCTGATCATGCTGAGTATATTTTATTTACTGAACAAGGGAAGGAGACACATTTGTTTCCCAAGAAGCTGCTCTCAATAGCAGGAAGTATAGAACCGTGAGATATGCAGACGAAAGTTGCTGTGGAAAAGCACAGATCATGTATTTATGAAGAAAAATGAATATAAGAGAGGAATAAGCAAAGTTTGTCAAGTGTTTTTCTGACCGTAACTGCCCACAAAGACTCCAAGTACCAGCTAAATGAAGGTTAAGGTGTGAGAGTCAAACACATCATATTAGGAAGATGCCAGAGTCCTAATGAATCTTCTGCTTCTGTATCAGTCCAAAGAAGATTTATTCTGACTTGAAGCTCATATCATAAACCCATTCCCATCCCAGGGAAAGCATAACCAACAGATTATTTAATCAAGAATAAAGCTCCCTAAGAAAGTGGAAAGCTTCAGTGAATCATGAAGTCTCTCCTCCACTTGTGTCTGATAACTCAATACCTGTTACTTTTGCTTCACCAAATAATCATAAAGGCCATTTAGCTTCCAATTGCTTTTAAATCCTGAGCATTTGGTCTGTGGGAAAATCTGTACTAAGCAGGCTTTTGAGTGATATATTTCATCCAAATTCTCTGCCCATTTTCCCAGTCCAAGACTGTGTTTGCAGATGCCTGGGTAATACAAGGGACTTCTGATGGAGTAGGATTTTCACATGTAGAGAGATTTCCTGTTCTAACCTGTTCCAAAAAAGTCTGGATTCCAAACTAAAAAAGTATATTATGATTGTTATCAATTTAATGGGATCTAGGTGAAAGCTGATGTGACCATCTCAGTCCCCTTCTCAGGAGCTTGTATCATATAACCCAAAGCTGGCTTGCTGCCCAATTGATCCCGTTTTGGAAGCCCCAGTACCTAGACAAAGGAATTAGAATCAGGATTTAGTATGAGAATTTAGTAAGCACATTAATTAAACCACTAATATTTTATCCTACATGGTTAGAAAGTATCCATCTCTCTTTAAACACCCACCTGAAACTGAAAAAAAAAAACCAACCACAAACACTCACTCTTCTGCCTGAGGTTTTTTTTTTTTGCCTTTTGTCTATATGATTTTGAAAGCATGGAGGAGTAAATTTATCCAAGACTGCAAGTATTTGAAATATATGCTGAATCACTGTTGGTAATTATAGAAATAGAATAACTAACCTATAATCTCAAGGTAAGCTAGATACATTTCAATATTTTCTGATCAGAAATGCAGCTAATGCACTTGGAATTAGTCTATTAAAGCTACTTTGCAAATTCTCCTGATATCACTTCACAGTATTTCCCCTTAAATCTCTATCTTTCTGAAGAACATTTCAATATTGGGTCAGATTATGAATATTAAAGTCTCTCCAAAACCCACGCTAATTTTAAACTACAGGCACTGTGAATTGCAAATGACCTGAGCTGCTTAAGCCTCATAGTGTATGTGACTCATCCAGCTTCCAAAAAATCAGGTCATGAAATTTTCTGCGTTCACCACTCAAGTCCCTGAAATACCAAGTCAGTGTTATGATTCTCCACACTTTCTTTACAGACATAATTTAAAAATTGAATTTATAGCCTGAGTAAGGCCTATTATCAGAGACCCACAGTGCCCCAGAGACTTCTAGCACTGGGCAGGGTTTTCTGAGCACCACTAGACCCCACTCTGAACATAACTACAGCTGTTCTTCTGTCCTAGGTCACCCTAAAATATCGTATTAGTAGTCATTTGTGACTGCAGGGCAATGATCTTCAAGAATTCCTTTGCTGAGATTCAGGTTAGTAGAATCCTGCATTTTGCAGAAAAAAAAAAAAAGGAAAAAAAAAGAAAAAAAGAAAAAAAATAATGAAGATTAAACTAGTGTGCCTGAAATTCATCATCAGTCTTTTGTTATCAGAAACTAGATACATTGTTTAGTCATATTTATCTATACCTATATCCTAACCATATCAACAGGATTGCACAAACTCTGATGGAAGATGACCATAGACCCCAACAAAAATTCTTTTGCAATCTCACCTTTCCCAATTTTCCTTTTCCTTAATGTAGCAGATGTCACTATTTTTCACCAGAGTGCAAAATAAGCTTTTGAAGCTTAAATAAAGATATGAATAATAACAATGTAGCAAGACCTGGAGTTTTGGCAGAGAGAGTTGTTTGATTACCAAATGTACAAGATGACAGAGACCAGAGAAAATAGAAAAACAGTGGGCACAATGCACTTTTTGATTGCTTTTCCCACTGTGTTTGCCAGAAAACTATGGACTGACACAGAACGACTGGTGAAACTTGGGGTTAGGTTGTCCTGGAAGCTTACCTAGAAGCTCCTCCAGCCCTAAATTACTTGGAAAGGCTGATTCATCTGCTCTAATCAGTTTTCTTGCACTCTGGAGTTGCTTACTTCTTTATAATTTGTAAATGTGGCATGGGCTGGTCCAGGTTGGCAGCCCAAAGATAAGATCACTTACCAATTACTGTCAGAGGCAAAACAGACTCAAATTCAGGGAGTTAACATTATTTTTTGCCAATTAATATAAATATTTAATTATTTATTTGGGTATTGGGAAACAAAAAAAAAAAAAACCAAAAAACTAACAACCATTAAAACTCTTAGGAAAAACATTTTTCTACCCCCTTTCCTAGACTCAATTTCACTTTTTACTGCTAGATTCCTCTCCTCCCTCCCTGCCACCATAGCTGGAAACATTGATCCCTTCAGAAAAGACACAAGTGGTGCAGGGGGATGATTAGTCGCCACACACCAATTTCTCTCTATTGGTCTTTACTTATGCTTTTCCAGGGTGCGCCTCCCAGGTGCTGCAGGGCACATCTGCCCCATCACGGAACAAACACCCAGCCCTGTGATCTCGGTGTTCCCGCTGCTGTTCCTCACACTTTTTCCCATCCTGCTCTGTATGTGCTGCGTTTTACGTGCTTTCCCAGGAGCGTTTTC
Source organism: Atrichornis clamosus (assembly GCA_013400975.1). Lineage (NCBI taxonomy): Eukaryota > Metazoa > Chordata > Aves > Passeriformes > Menuridae > Atrichornis > Atrichornis clamosus. The sequence continues at coordinate 89,863 of WBMZ01010375.1, forward strand.
CCAAAGGCACGGCAAACCTGGCGGATGGTCTGCGCTGGGCTCGCTGTGGAGCTGGCTGCAAAAGGCTGTGCCCAGCACAGGGCAGCCCCTGACCTCTTCTCACAGAGGCCACCCCTGCAGTCCCTCAGCAAAACCCTGCCCCACGTACCCCTTACGAAAGGAAACCTGCACAGTGAAGTGAAAGGAAGAAAAGAAATCCTTTTGGTGCTTCAGTTAGCGAAAATCTTCTCCCTCTCTTACATTTACCAGCTAGAACTTTACTTGATAAACTGCTTCATGGTACCTATGGGCCCATGGAAACCCATCAAGGCTAAATGAGTGCCCCAAATGAGATGTTCTTGCAACTGATCCTTAAATCTTTTCAATCAAAATGAATACACAGAGACAAGATGACTCTTTTATGGTTGGAACTACGTCGTGAATAGTTACCTCTGGAATAGGAATTTTGCTGGTGGCCTAACAGTAGCACACAGACCTTTTCTCCTGGGCTACAAACACTTTGTGTAAGCTTTAATTAACCCTTTCTTTGTTTAACCAGCTCAACAAACAAAAGGTCCTAAGTCTATTACAATTAGTTGGCCTTTTGCATGGCAGCACCTTTCCTAAGATCTCTATTAACATTTAAATGAGAAAAGGTCAACTGCACACGTTAGAGCTCAATTGCATAAAGCCAGGCAAATGATGAGGGAAAAAATACAATACTGCCATAAAAGCAAGAGTTAGGAAGCAGACTTGGAAGGAATGTTAGCCCAACCCATTTTAAAGAAAGTTGTAGGAGGAAGAAAATAAGACTCTTCTGAAATCAAATGTTTTGTTGAGTTCTTTTATTTGTTTAGTAACAAATTGCTCTCCTATTTTCTTTTTTCATATGGCCAAAAACCTGCAGGGTTTTATACAAATCAGAATTTGAAGTTACTGCAGATTCACGTTGCTCTACATTGAAGTAGAATTTAACCCATAGGTTTTCTAAATCAAGTCAGATTACTGACTTCTATAACATTAGATAATCAGTTTTCCACTTGGCTATTGAACCTGATGATCAAATGTTTTCTCTAGCACAGGAGATTTCCACATTCCTTTTGCTGGATGGAGAGCTCTGACAAAAAATTTCTTCATATTTGTGCTTTATACTTTTTTTTTTTTTCATAGGTTTTAAGGTATGATTTCTGGCCAAAGTCAGAGGCAGAGTATAGTATAAATGGAATTTTTATTTAACCCGGTGTGATATTATTATAGTTGCATGACAATGACGTTCCCACATTTTTGTTAACCGGTGGAATTTTGCTGTAAAATACCAAATAAACAGGTGTCCTTGTTCAATTCTGCATGTGTGGTATTGTGCATTTGCCTTTCTATCACAGGTGTGTGTGCATCGAGTATACACAACGGGGGCACACAGTTCTGGTTTCATCCAAGGTGGCTCAAGAACAGATGAAAACAAACCATTTAAAATACGTTTAACTCTCTCTCGGGACCAGAAATGTTGCATACTTTCCAATTTAAGCCTGTCAGAGTATCTCATCATTCTGTACTATGGCAGTGCCTCAAAGGAAAGAAAAATGCTTTAATTTCATAGAATCGTGGAATGGTTTAGGCTGGATGGAATTTTAAAGACCACCTAGTTCTATAACCACTATGGGCGGGGACACCTTCCACTAGACCAGGTTGCTCAGAGCTCCATCCAGTCTGGCCATGAACACTTTCAGGGATGGGGAATTCACAGCAGCTCTGGGCAACCTGTGCCAGGGTCTCAGCACCTTCACAGTAAAAAATTTCGTCTTAACACTTATTCTAAACCTACTCTCTCTAAGTTTGAAGCTTCCCCTTGTTCTGCCACTACATGTCCTTATCAAAAGTCCCTCTCCAGCTCTCTTGTAGAGCTTTAGGTGCTTCAAGGCTTCCCTAAGGTCTCCACGGAGACTTCTCCAGGCTGAGCAACCCAACCTTTATCAGACTGTTTGCATAACAGAGATGCTCCAGCCCTCTGATCATCTTCATGGCCCTTTCCTGAACCCACTCCAACAGGTCCAAATCTTTCTTATGATGGGGACCCCAGAGATGCTCTCAGCAGAGAGGATAAGACTTAAATTGCCTAAATAGTTGAGAATTTTTTTAAAATTTACACGTCAACGTATCTTAAAAAAACCCACAAATAATTGGTCAACTCAAAATCTTGTTGTGAAAAAAACATATAGATCCGTATTTATAGTTTCTTGCATGAGACCCTGTTCTGTTTGGGTTCCAAGAACACAATGGACGTTCTAGCGTAATTAAAACAAAATCAGAAAGTAGTTTATGTGTTGTTGCTAAAAATATAAAAATATTTGATTTAGATATAGCAGCAATGTAGGGCCCCTTGGAAATAGAGTCCATGCTGTGTACATCTGTGGCAGCTCAGAGAAGGCCATCCATGCTCACCCGCTGAAGGATTCCTCTCTCACATAGCTTCACGACTCCCCTCTCATTTTCCAGTTTCTCCTTTCTCTTTGCTGGCTGCACCTCTGGGGCGGCGACGGCTCCTGTGTGTTCCTGCCACTTGCTCCACCACACCAGGTCACCTTTCCGCCGCGCCGCACAGCCGGTTCCTGCAGCCTGACCCACCCACCGCGGCTGCCCCAGAGATGTGGTGGCTTTTCCACTTGCAGGCAAAAGCTCCAGCTTCACTGCTCTTCTCAGCAACCTGTGCCCTCCCCCTGTCATAGCCCCTTTCTGTTGCACAGAAAGAGAGACCATTCCCAAAGGGTAGGTCACACCATCCTAATATGAACGGTTAATAAAGCTGGGATGGATTGCATTTTAGGAGGTGTCTAATCCCTCTGTAAAGAAGGCCTTGATGCTATCTAAGCTACATACTTCACTATCAGGTGGATAAATTTAACTCAGATGATCCCACCAAAGGTGTTTATTCTTAATAAAGCTGAGAAAATAACTCTCTTCTAAGAAGATTTATTTAGAGCTGTATTTGCCTAAAGCACAGTGCTCAGTGGTGCTCTGATTCAAGGTTCAGATTTTTAATAGCTTTTGAAATGCTAATAAAGCAATAGGTATTGGAGGCATTTCTATTTTGAAGGGTGCATTAGCCATCCATGATTTTCTCAGATGCAATTTATTTTAATAAATAAAATTACTTTTATTGTGCTGCTTATATTCACAATAGAAAGATAATTTAGCTACGTTTAGACACAATTACATGCAATGCTTTATCAAATCTTCCATTTGACTCTGCATTCATCAATTCAGTGAGGTCAAAGTCATGTTTTATTTATATTCTTCACTGATTGGTTAGGTATGCCAAGAGACTTGGTCTCAAAATTTGTATTAAAATGAATATTTTTACAAATATTTATGAACATGGCTTTGAGATTCTATTCCAGCTCTAGTCAAATAAGAACACTTGACATATTCACGATAAAGCCAGTTTTACTTAATTGCAATGGTTGTACAAAATTTCAAATTAAAAGTACTTTTCCAGTGGAAGTTTATCCACTTTGGGTTGCTATTAGGGGTAAATTTCATTGAACATTACTGTTACACCTATATATCTTAGATAGCCATTCCAAGTTTTCACTACACTATTGACTAACAGCTTTGTGAACAAATTCCTTTTACCTCCAGACAGTTCCCTTTGAGTAGATTGTTTGCAAAAAATTCCTCACTGATCTTTAGATGACTGTGAAAGTGAAATGAATGCAGTAGTGTTGGCTAATGTGGTCACAGGATCAGAAAATGCCTGCTCTGTCTGTTTAGTTTCCCTTTTGGCTGCCAACAGACCTACCCTGTCACCAGCCTCCTGCTTTTTCCCACATTCCTGGTGGACAAGTCTCACTGAGAGACTTTAGCATGACTTCATGATCATCGGTGTAGAAGGGAAAGTCTGACACAGTCTAACTGCTTTAAACAGTGACAATTTCCTTAAGTGAAGAGTTTAATTTTTAATTTTTATTATTTCATTGGCAATAAAGGGGCCGGGGAAAGCAACCTGCATTACGTAAGCTGTGGGATAAGGGGCAGACTGGGCAGCTGACACATTCCAAGTTCACTCTCTAAGTTCTTATTGTCCAGCATTCCCTGGCACTACTTTCTTTGTACAACAGAGATGAATGTCCTTTCTCAGAGTACCATCTTATAAGTCAGCACAACAATCTGACAGACAAATGGACTAGTTGACAGAGCAGTGCATTAGCCAAGTATGTCTTCATTATAACTTTTCTGATAAATGCTTTGCAAAATACAGATTCATTCTAACTGATATGTTTTGTCTAGGTTTTTGGGGGGTTTTGTTGTTTTTGTGGGGTTTTTTTCTCCAAAAAGCCTGACATGTTCTACCACGTGTTTTCGTGCTCATTATTTTAAAGAAAAATGTGAATGACTGTGTGTGAAGGTGTGAATAGTGTATGTGTGCACTCACCACACTCGCTGGCAAAAGCTCTATCCAAATAAAACAAAATAACAAGCAGGAGCGCAAAACTCCATTCATTTACTTGTCAGCCTGTGTACAAGACAGAGAGGAATTGTTTCTAATGATGCTTCTTTCTTTGTTAGTATTTAAAAGGGCAAAAGCATCATGGAGGTCACTTTTGACAAACCTGTTTATTTTCCATTTTCCACAGCATTTGCTGAGCATCCCGCTCAGTTAGTGATTTAATTTATTTATTTATCATTTTATCTGCACTGCCCCCTTCTTTCCTTAGCCTTTTCCCCCTTTTTACTCCTTGAAAACTATAATGACTGGAATCAAATAAAATGTCAACATTTGCAATTCCGGAGCTTCATTTAAGCAATAAAAATAATAATTAAAAGGGTAAAACCTTAGAGAGATTTCTTCATTTTATATGGTTTGCCAGAGATGATACACATTCAAAAAAGCCAGTAAAAGAATTAATTAGAAACAGCTAAAGCTCAACAAGCTATGCAAGTTAATGAAGCAGAGAGGGAAATGTCATCTTTGAGACCCAGAGCTACACTGGCTTGGATAATATATACTCCTGCCTTACTCTCCTAACTAAACCTCTTTTAATCTCTCCTCTAAAAAATCAATGCTAATGACACTGATTTACCAGGAAATGACAGGCAAATAATACCACAGGAGTTGTTCTTGTTTAATGGTAACTTAGTTCTGAAGAAGAATGGCGAGGATTTTATTTTGAAGTGTAGGTCTGCTAATTGCAAATTACTTTCAACTTTTTTTTTTCATTTCCTCCTTCTGTTTTCTCTTGCAGCTGATCCTGAATTAGAGCAAAACCTTCCTTTATTGCCTGTAAGAAATGGTAAATATCTTACAGATTCAGACAAGAAAAGATCCACTAGACTACTCTCTTTGCTAAGTTTCTCTTGCTTTTTGTCTTCACCTTTTATTTGTTCTGCTGAAAGGTAAATGAAGAACAGCAAAAATTACTGCATATAAGCAGCAGTTACCAGCAGGTCTTGTTCTCCAGGAGCTACTTATGTATATTCACATTTGCAGAATAATACATAACATTGCAGGAGGAATTCTTTATTCTGAAAAATGAGTCAGAAGTTGACAGCAATAAAATCACACAAGACAAAGGAAAATGAAAGTTTTCTCTGAATAAGTATTAAAAAATCATGAGAGAGAAGTATTTATAAAATTTCCTTTTATTTTGGAAAATATTTAATATAGTGTCCTATCAGCTAAACGCTCCCTGTCACAAAATATTCTGTCCAAATATTCCATATACATCTCTAGTACTATCAGTGCTATGGTGTCTGAACATCTGCCAGTAGTTCTGGGGCAATTTTCAGTATATCTTTTGAACTATTTTTGTGGAGTTCATTGTGATAATTGCCATGGTTTTTCTATGCATTCTTCTCATTTTTCCAAATATTTAATTTTTCCTCATAGAAATCGAAAAAGAGTTTAATATGTTGTACATTTAGATGTTGAAGGCATTTTAATTTTTTTTTGACTGAAGGCTTCACCTTTACAAAGAAAACCTACACACCTAGCCATGAGTTTGCTTGACAGATCCAAATAACAAGAAGCAAAAAAGTACACAAATGATGAGTCTAGACTGATGATTTTTAATGGATGCATAAAATTTATTTACTCTAAATTTTATGTTTTCCCATTAAAGATTTTTGTTCTATTATATGTATACGTGTTTCTATTAATTTTTACAAAGACATAGAAAAGCATTTTAATATTATTTTTTTGTTATGTATGTATGTTTTATTGGCATAGTTTTGTCCTAGCTCGATATGTTGTGAACTTTGTGAACCTGCTTAAGGTAATCTGATTGTTCAAACTGTTCCTGAAGGTTATACATCTGTAGAGTTAGTGTGGCAGGAGGAAAACCTTCCTGCAAATGGTCTTCCTTTCCAGGCAAAGTAATGGTAAACAGATTAGAGAGAATCATGTTCAGGCTGATCTCTTAGGATATGTGCCAAGGTCCAACAGTGCTGTTCTGCAGAAGCCTGAGATGGGTATCAACTCTGGAACCCCACTCCAAAAAGCTCCTAGTCTCAGTTGTGATGAATGTAGACTCTGTGCAACACTATTTACCTCCCATTTTGCACTGCTGTGAGCAGTAACATATAAATAGATTGGCTGTTCATTAATATTTTTAAAATTATCTAAGAACCTTACCTCAAAGGTGTCATATTCTTGCAAAGCTTTATTACTGCTATCACACAGGAGAGCCATGAGGACTAATTAATTAATGTTTGTAGAGTATCTTGCAAATGCAAAGCGCAATGTGAATATGGATCATTATTATTTATTATCCTAAAAGATATAAAGATATATGGGAGAGCCTGAGTGCCTTTTAAGTTGCACTTCTATTGCATCAAAGTGGGCATAAAACTGCCTTAAGGCACCTGCTGAGGATTCAAAAGCAACAAGGATGATCAAATGTCTAAGCAGCATGATCAGTGAGGGAAGAGCAAAGTTTATGCTAAAGAAAAGACTGATGTGGAACCCGATAAAAACCTTCAAATACTTTAAATATGCAAACAGAAAGTGCATAATCTTTCTTCATACCCATTAGATATTGGACAGACACAACAGAAGAAAAATTATGGAATGCAAACTAAAATCTTTTGAAAAACTGTGATAGTTTACGCTGCATCTTTTTCTGCAGGGAAGTTTTGTAAATGTTATGCATATATCTGTAAAGAAAGAGCAATGTATTTGCTTCTGCCTTTTGGAAAGCTACTGGGCAGTGCAGAATCATAGACTCAGAATGGTCTGGGTTGGAAGCGACCTTAGCAGTCACCCAGTTCCACTTCCCAGCCATGGGCAGGATACCTTGCACTAGACCAGCTTGCTCAGAGCCCCATCCAACCTGGCCTTGAACACTTACGGGGATGGAAATATGACTGATCTGTATTTTCCCCAGAAAAAAAACTTCTGTCATTCTGTGTGACATTAGGCTCCTGGAAGGGCTAAAAAGGTGCATAGATGTGGAGCTTAGGGACATGAGTCAATGGTGGGCTTGGCTGAGCTGAGTCAGTGGTTGGACTCGATGATTACAGAGGTCTTTTCTAGCCTTAACAATTCTATGATTGTGTGATTCTATGACCAGCAGTGTTTGAACCATGTTTGAGGTGAGTTTTTAGGGTGGCTTAGCATAAGACATACTTGTTCCTCTCATGAATGAGTCCAACATCCTTACTCAATTTCTGATGCAACCTGAGTTCCCAGGTGCACTCTCCATTTTCACATCTGGTCCCATATTTGCTACTGGAAATATGAAGGAGAAAGAGTTTGCTTCCCTCATAGACTGCTATAAATTTTCTTCTTAGTTAGCTCTTTGTAGATTCAAAGTTAAGCATGGGCTGCAATCTCAGGTTTGAGGAATAACATGGTGGGCTTTTTAATTTTTTTTTTTTAAATTATGGTCATAAAAACAAATTTTAAAAAGAAAGAAAGAAAGAAATATTCAAGCTGTAAGAAGTGATAGTTTTAGTCTCCCACAGCTTCTGAGAAAACTTGCAGCAAATATTTGCTTTCTTTCTTTTTCCCCCTGGAATTACTTTGTGAGTCTTAACATGAAGAAGATGGCTTTTTCCCAGTTATTCTCAATATCACTGCTCTCTGGGTGATGTCTGTCTGCTTTCACCCCCTCTGCCCTTTCACACTGTAATGCTTTGTGGAAAACACTGTGCCTGCACGCTGTGAATTCAAAAAGATAGTTAAGTTAACAAACAAAACCAGCAGTGCTGCTCTTCTCTATGTTTGTTGCTCAACCAGAGTGTTTTAGCAGGATAAAAATACAAAGACGAATGAAGAAATGAAAGGAAACAAGCTACTCTTTGTACTGTCTTCTTTTTAAAAGATATATGAATGCATATAGATGTCATTAAATATATATGTAAATTTTGAAACAGTTTATTGTAATTCGATAATACATTTTATTGCATGTTTATCAATATGCAATGGGCATATTGGCAAATAAATACATGCAAAATGATTGCTTTTAGGTGAGGTAATGAAAGTGAACATGAGCTGGCACTGGGCACTTGCAGCCCTGAAAACCAGTCCTGTCGTGGCCAAGGGAGGGCATTCTCCCCCTCTCCTGCACTCTTGTAAGATCCCAGCTGGAGTGCTTTGAGGGCCCCAGCACAAGAAAGATGTGGACGTGTTGGAATGAGTCCAGAGAATACCATGAAGATGCCCAGAGGGCTGGAGCCCCTTTGCTCCGGGGGCGGGCTGAGGGATTTGGTGCTGTTCAGCCTGGAGCAGGCTCTGGGGAGACCTTGCAGCCCCTCCCAGTGCCTAAAGGGGACTTATAAGAAATAAGAGGCAGATTTTTATCTGGGCTTGTAGTGACAGCACTATGGGCAATTTTAAATTGCCTATCAAGAGGATAGATTTAAATTATGTGTGAGGAAGATGATGAGGGTAGTGAAGCACTGGAATAGGTAGAAATAATGGATGGCTTGTCACTGGTCAACTTCATGGTCAGGATGGTGGGGCTTTGAACAACCTGACCTAGTGAAAGATGTCCCTGTCCCTGGCAGTGGGGTTGGACTAAGATTGCATTTGAAGGTCTCTTCCAACCCAAACCATTCCATGATTCTGATTTGCAACAGAAGATTTTTCTCAGTTTTTTGTCCATTTGTTCGTATTTCCCAAAAGGCTTCAGTGTGAAAGACATACCTGTACCTCTGAGTGGCATAACCTGGATGAAATGTTCAAACTCGAGTTCTGAACTTGAGAGTTCAGCAGAAGTGTGGTTTTACTGCTACAGATTCAATGTATGGGGAATCAACATTTCTTCCAGTCCAAAAAAACAAGAACAAACATCATACTTTTCATGCAGATGAACACCAATATTTCTTAAACTTATTGACTTATTCTGTGCCCTGTTAAATAGTGGCATAACCATTAATTTGTTACTTACAGGCAATGCTAGGAAAAGAAGAAAAACAACAAAACACTTGACACTTTCATTTACAGATCTGGGGCTTCTTCTTGCACAGTGATATAAGCTTATCTGAAACCTACTCTGTAGTTTTAAATATACTACCATAACCTTGATGGCAGCAAAAGGAATTAGGACCTTAATTTCTACTAGGCAGTAAGGCCTAAAGGCCCAGATCCTCTAAGATATGCAGATATGCCCAGAGCCTGGTGAAATCACCATGTGATCAGCAAGGAATGTGCCTGAGTGACCTGATCAAACCTACACAGAGGATTCGTGACAAAAAGGTATTATGCCAAGATTCTTTGCACACAATCTGAAACAGACATAGACTTTTTAATTCACCTTGTTGTTCCCAGTCCTGAGGAAAAACTGCCTATGATGCTAGTGACTGAAATATCGGAATAATGGCACAGAAGTTGGACATAGGTTTCATACTTCACAGAGAAATGTGGCTAACAAAGGCAAAATTCTACCATGACTACTTCTACTGGCTTTAAAGAGTATCCACACTGACCATAGGGTGAGGATGACTGACCTGTAGCTGTTTCCAAGAGAAGCAAATAGGATAATTATGATCAGGAGGGTAAGCTCTCACGAAGGTAAGTTTCCCTGTGTCATTCTCTATCCTGATCAAAAGACTTTAATAACTTTATTTCTTATTAAAGCATCTTTTTCCTTGTTCATGATGAAAGAACTCATTTAGACAGGAAAGTTCAAGTGTCTTTTTATTCAATACCTAAAGGGTCTTTCTTTTTTTTTCCTTCTGTCTTTCTTGTCTATAGTTCCTTCAAATTAAGTGGTTCTTTGCAATTAATTTGCTGTGAAAGGTAATCCTCATCTCAAATCACTCTTCTGGCAACATCAGCATTTGATACAGTAAATAAATTTTCAGTTATCTTCATATTCTACCAACTATACCAAGTACTGTCCCACCAGAAATCGTGATCAGGCATTAAAGACTCCTGAGAACTAAATGATCCAAGCTCAGAAGCTCTGAATCCCATGATAAATTATACAAAAGGGGCACTTGAATAGATTTGTAACTGATTTGGCTGCTCAGAACACCTCCATTTCAATTAGAGGTAACCAAGAGGCATAACACTGAAGAGCAAAACTAATAATTTTTGCTGATGTCAAGAAAGGTTATGGGAGGTGAGGGGATCGAAGCAATGACTTCCATAAAATGTACATAATACAAGTGCCTCAGTCCTTGTTTTATGCCCTTGAAGTGGAGATGGGCAATTTCTATTTTGTCTCTGCCCCACAGCTGTGGCACTGTCCTGAAAAGTGAAGGCCATCCACATTAGGATAACTTTGGCCTCAGGAATGCTCACACAGAGACTGGGTAATGATCAATTCACCAGCTGCAGATAAAAATTTCTTAGTTGATTTCATGGTCATGATATGTATCCAAATATGTACCGGATGGAAATCCCTACAACCAAGACAACCAAACCCACAGTGTTTACAAATCCTCTGTGAAATTACAATGAGAATTTTAACAACTGCCAGGCATCATTAGACTGTTAGACCAATTTTGACTGCTACCTCTGACACCATACCTATTTCGTCCCAGTTTTATCAGTCTTAGCCAGGTTGTCTGTGTTGGGCAGAGGCAGGTAGGCTGGCTGTTAGAGTTGTATTAACAGCCAAATTACCTTTTTCTCTTTATTTTTCTTTTGTTTCTTTTTTTTTTCTTAACTTGTTCAAGGAAAATGAATGAGCCAGACAGATGTGACCTCTGTTATGACAACTGATTAGACTATGCCAGTGTAAATTGTTAAGTCCCTCTGTAGTCACTAGATGAATCACAACTTACTTCAATGGAAAACCTTCCTTTGGAAATCTGACTAAGTTTGTGCCAATAATTTGTGATCCCAGTATATTTACAAGTTCTAAACATGAAGGCCATATTTTTATAGGTACTTTAGAGTTATATTTCTGTGTTTTATAGGTGCTATTCACAAGAAGGTCAGACTTCAATGTAATTAATAAATCTCTCTGTGAGTTTTTAAAACTTGCTTGGTCTTTGTATATGTTGTTCTTTTTGCAGTTGTTGTTGCTGTTTTCTTTTTTTCTTTTTTCTTTTTTTTTTAATGAATTCCACTTGGTCAAAACACTTGAATCAACTTTTTTAGTCCTGAAAAGTGGAAAGCAATACAATTTTGCTTCCCTTATCACTAGTTATGAAATCAAATTGTCCACTTTTTTCATAGCATCTATATACATAGGAAAACACAAGCATTCTGTAGGAAAACAGTCTTATAGCAAGGAAGGAGTCAGTCTCAATGATGTTTTGTGATAAAAAGAAATGCAGAGGATTAGAGAGAGAGGTGAGAGCACAGAGACAATCACCACCCAAAGACAGATGAGAGGCTGTATTGGAAGTTCAGCCCCTGAGAATTGCGTTTTAGTGCTATTGTATGTGGCCCTTCCTATGAGAGTTCCTGAGAAATGATCTCAGCCTTTCGGATCTAGCAGTACGGCTTCACAGAATACAGTTTAGGCCCCGGAGAAATCACGTAAGCTGTGTTTAAATATTAACCAGTTTGAAGAATGGATCTCTGCTAACCTATAGTGGTTCCTCAGGGAGAATCCACATGAGGAGCACAGAGGGTAAATCGGAGGGTGGGGTAGTAATTTTCAGCAATGGGAGAAGGAGAGAAACACCTAGAGCACAACTTCAAGTGGTAGAGGACATAACTGAAACTCTGTTTTATTACTAGTGTTAATATTGTATTACCCTTTCCTAAATGAATATAAGCAACTCTAGTTTTTTTAAATTTTACTTTTAAAATAACTTTGCCTAGAAGTTGTTGCATGGGTTAACATTCACCTTGCTCTTCTCTGATGTAGATATCTTCACAGGGATGTGAACATATGTGCAAGGTAATGTTTGTGTGTGTGTTTCTTGCTATAGTCAAATTTCACAGGAGTAGGTATGTCTAAAACATGCATATCCATTTGTGAGTGCATGTCTTTTCTACCCTTCAGCTTTATAAAAACAGGTTTTCCCGAGAAATTGCAGTATTACTAAAAAATTAAATAAAAATATAAACTCAGCCTGGTTCCACTTGCAAAAGTGTTAAAAAAACCCCAAACATCCAAACATTTGTAGAATGTAAAAAAATATCGAGACATGTTTCATAGCCTTCAATTCTATGTAGTTTTCAGGGTATTCTGTGTACCCCTGGCTGTCAATAAAGGTAACATGGGAACATTAAATTGGAAAAAGCTAATACAGTCATGATTAGTTCACTATATTATGCTTTAAAACACTCTCTGAGAATAAGTACTGTCACAACTGGTACAATAAAATAATTCATCATCTTAATAGCCCCATCAGAAACAATCTGTAATCTGTACCTCAGGCAGGTGGACAAATCTAAGATCAGAAAGACAGCTTTGTAAATTCAGTTCTCATTTCTGGACTACATTCCTTTGGGATCTTAAGTGTGTCTCTCACTCTCTCACTTTAGAGTACTTAGATTTTGGAGAAGATATCCTGGTCTGCAATTTGTTTTCAAAATATTGGCCATGAACTGTCAAATCATACATTTTGGGGTAGTTAATTAAACCCCCAAATACTTCAGCATGTGGCTAATTCTGAGTACCTAAATGGCCCCATTTAAACCAACATTCGAGTGCCTTTTGGCATTAGAAACTTATGGAACATCCTAAATTAGGAGGAAAAAACTCTTTGAAAGCCTCCGTTCTCTTCACTTCACTTCAGAATCTTCCCCAATGAACCGAGTGGTTTGCTTTTCTGAACTCTGAACTGATGTCTCAGTTTCAATGCATTTGACCTTGATGACAACTTTGTTGCTAAACTTTCCAAAACTAACTGGGCACCAGCACCTGTGTTGTTAAACCTTACCTAAATTGCACAGAGTACATAGGAAAAAATAATAATAATTTAAAATAAAATAAAATATAAAGAAGAAAATAAAAAAGAAAAAGCCATAAGTCGGTGGCATGTTTTCCTGAATTTGGGCCATATTCAAGCACAGATCACTGCCACATGCCACTGTGCCATCCAGTCCCCTACTCACACAACTACTGCAAATGGTATCATTTTGCAACTAATTTACTCGCTTAGTTTTGGCCATTAGTCATTCCCAATATCCTCAATCTGCAGGTAATTTTCCACATTATTAGTTACCCACCTGTCTTATTAAACTGGACTTTCTGAAACCCTGTGTGTCTACATTTTCTGCACCTTTAGATCAAGCAAATAATTGCCTGTACCTGGATGGAAGGATTTAATAGGAAGATTATAGTTGATTCCAAAAGTTAATAACTATAACATCTGGTTTCTCTTTTTAACATTTAAATGATAAATTCAGTGTTCAAGAAGAAAGGAGAAAAAAAGTGAGAACACAGAAGAATGAAATGTTCTTATCATTTGTAGGACAAGTTAAATTTAGATGGGCAGAAGGTAGGTTTTACTCTTTCCCACTTAATGTTCCACTACCTTGACCCAAAGGGACCAATCTTTATCACATTAATAGAGGGAATTTCTCAATACCAAGACAAGACTTGGCTCCTTTTTCACTGAGAATGCCAAGTGAGTTACATTATGCAAAATCTTGGTTATCTTCTGCTGCTCTTTATGATAGACTATGTCTGTTCTGAGATGCCTCAACTCATTTCTATTCAGACCTCTATAAAACCATCTGCATGGGAAGGGTTTTAAATATTTCTGGGTAAAGCTGGGAGCATTATTTTCCCAAATCAGTTCAGAAGAGATGTGGGGAAAGAAAGAAAGCGAGAATGAAGAAGGAACAAGGATTCAGGGTGTTGCTCTCAGGACCTGAGATGCTCAGGGTTGCATTGGCACCTGTCCATGGGCACAAGTGCTAAACCTACTTTGCATATAAATTGACACACTTAAAAAAGATGCACACATCTTTAGCAGATGCATTTTCCTTGCTAGGCAAATAAAAACATGCTTGTTGCTTAAGTTCACCTGCAATGAAAACAAAATGCCCAAGAGCTATTCAAGAGGAATAACAGACTTGAGTTCCAGCCTGCATGACTCATTAGTCTTTATGGATTCCACATCCAAATCTAAGGGCCAAAGGCCTGACAGCACACCCAGGAGAGAAAGTAGTTTCAAAAAGAGATAAGTATCATAGGCACGTTGTGGGCAGTGCAATTAACCCACCCAGGTGAAACTCTCCTTGGGGACACATTTACTCCCCAAATCTTCAAGATTCACTGAATATGGTAGTAGCAGAAATGAAGGAAGCTATCTTATTCCTGTTGCTTCATAAGAGATTAAAAATATTGTCTCCTTCTTACAAGTTTTTTTTTTCAAAATATAGAGATTCACCAAATTCAGCTGTAAACACCTTGGATCTTCAGTAAACTCTGATAGAGAAGATGCTCTCTCTCTCTTAAATTTGGGCCTTTTCTTCCTTTCTGAAAGTTAAGATTGAGGGCTCTGCCTTACAGAAATCTGAAGAAATCAATGCATATAATTCTCTCCCAGACCTACTGTGTGGACTCTGCTGCTCCTTAAGTGATTTATTTATGGCAAAAAAGATTTCCTGAATTCCATACCAGCCAAAGGACTTGAAACCAAGCCTATACTTGCATCCATCCTATGGCCAGAATTTTCTTCATATGCTGACAAAGAACATATAAACATAGATAGGTGTCCCTGAAACCAACAATACTGTTTTAATATATAAAATGCGTGAGCATCTGCTGGCCCAACTGAAATCTATGACAGAAAGTCTGTCACCTTCATCACCGAAGACTTTCCAAATAGCTGTCTTCACTCTGCTTCAGGCATTTCCCTACAAGTTCAATGTGTTATTGATTGTGAAACAGCTACTTTGGATTTAAACAACTGAAAACATAATTTCAGGACACTGGCGTTCCATCGACAACTCTGTCACTGAGGTGTTTTCTGTGCTGATTTTGTCTCCTTTCTTAATTCTCACCTTATTCCACAAGAAACCTAAATAAGTCTGTCCTACAGTGCTGCTGTGGCACTACGTGAAATCCTGTTGTCATTCTAACCAACATTAAAACTCATATTCAGGTAGTTTCAGCTAAAACTGATATATCTGAAATAATTTGCAGTACATGGGAAACTGGATTTATGTATGGACTTTTGACAGAAGATCAAGTATTTTTCTCCTTATATATACTGAAACTTGCTACCTGTAAAATGGACATACAGCTAATAAATGGCTTCATGAGTGTCCAGTGAGTACTATTTGTATTTAAGTAATTTTTTCAAGAAGGAAAAAACATAATTGATACTGCTGTTTATTAAGCCGTTTAAACTAATGAATCTATACATTTTCATGCTTGCCTTTCTCCCTTCCTATCATCTGCCCTCCCCTCCTTTATTATCTTTTTCTTCCTATGTAATGTCTGTGTTTAATTTTCTGTAATCAAACAAACTCTTAAGATTAACAAACTCTTTTTATTTCTTTCTCTTTCTTTTCTTCTTTCCTTCTTTTTTTTTTTCTTTCTTTCTCTCTTTCTTTCTTTCTTTCTTTCTTTCTTTCTTTCTTTCTTTCTTTCTTTCTTTCTTTCTTTCTTCCTTCCTTCCTTCCTTCCTTCCTTCCTTCCTTCCTTTCTTCCTTTCTATTTCTTTCATTGTGTTTGGGTTTTGTTGCTGGTTTGGTTTGTTGTTTTTTTTTTTTTTCTCTTAGTGTGCAGGTATGGAAAAGACAGAATGATTAAGGAAAAAGGTCTCTTCTCTCATTAAATTTTTTATCCAGACAATGTAGTTTGAAGTGACTGATTTAGTATGTGCAATGCATTGAACATACCAAAGCAGTGAATTCAGACCAGCACTACCACCAGGGCAGTCAGCTGAAGTCTTTCAACCTTCACGTCCATAGCAAGAATGAAAATTCTGGGGACACTAAAACTTGTAAATTGAGGAGTAGAATTATGAAAATTTACTGGAAGTTTCTGGATTTTATTAACTGATGCTAGTTTCTTGCTACATGCAAGCTGTAATCCATTGCCCATAAACTAAATAAAAATTGTTTTACTGTCAGTTCCTTTCTACTTTTACATGAAAGGGCATATAAAGGATGTAAAAGGTCAAGGTTTCAGTTGCCACAAGTAGGAAATCTTACAGAAATCAGTTGGAAAATGTTCCAGTTATGTGGACCTGTCCTTAGTACTAAAACCTGTCATAAAAAAAGCAAACCCTACATATTAATTTCCAAAATAAAGATTAAGTATCGCCATTCTTTGTTCTGATTTGTATAATACTGTATTCTACACATTTGTGCCTTTTGGAAGCAAATGTTCAGCATAAAAGCTTTTCTGTGACTTCATCCAGTGTCTGAAAGCAGCTAAAACCAAAAAATGTCATTTGGACAATGACGCTGGGAAATCCAATTAACATTAAATTAGGCTGAGATTATATATCATAAGCAATTAGAGTAGGGCTTTGAAAAGTACTGTCCCTCTCTGATGCTTTCAAACCTTTCAGTGTTAATATTCCAATAAAAATGCTATTTTCCCCCACAGATTTCACAAAGAATGAATTTTTGATTACTCAATCTGGTTGATCAGACCGAGTTTGTTAGAGTTGTTTTTTTCCTTTCCAAACTTCAGCCATTTATTTCCCACTCCTTCCCCTCTAAGAACTTCAACAAACACTGCATTTACTCCCCCGCCCTGCAAATGGCAAAAGAAAGTTACCTTTTATTTATGAGTGATCATTTTTTCCTGTCTATATTTTGACAAATAACATGGCAGAAAATGATTAAGGGTCTCATTTTGCAATGTGACTTGTATGTTATTTATTGTTAAAATAAAAGTCACTTTGTGAATTGAAGTTTTTAATCATTTTTCCCCTCTGTCAGGAAATAGTTTTGTCAAAAAGTGATGATATTTGACAGTGCTGTTTTTTTAATGACAGGTACAATCCTGGTAAAGAGTTTATCAGTAATTATTTCACTCTAGTATAATTATATGGATAAATTATTATCTAGTTATTTTCTGTTTAAGTGATCTTCCTTTGTCCTAGATTACTAATAGGAATATTACAATGCCCTGAGTAACTCCCACATAAAATAAAATATACACAAATATTTTTTGAAAATATTTTCCCTGTCTTCTCTCAGAAACATATTATATCCAAGACCCAAGTCTATTTAACAGCAAACATAATGAATACTCTAATTTCTTTGTAAATCAGATTGCGGAGCATCTTTATTTTCAAGCCTCTCCTTGAAAATGAATGGTTCTTCTCTCAGTTTTTCATATGGAAGTCAATTATTTTTTTCCATCTCCATGTTTTTATCCCACCTAATTTTAGCCACTTTCCAGGTGGTTAAAAATAAGTTCTATCTGTCTCCCCCTGAATTAAATAAAGACAGGCAAGGACTTTTAGAAGATCCTTCGGAACAGATGTGGTAAAGTAAGCTTTGGTTGCTCATTAAATGCAGTGAAAAACAAAAACAAAAACAAACAAAAAAACCTAAAGGAAAACAAGGAAACAAACAGGAAAAGAGAACAGCTCTTTAATAACTGTGCTAGATGCTCAGACTCAGATGCAAGTGTATAATTTTGTTCTGATGCACCTATACATAGTCCTCAGAGGGTTTCTTAGCCATGTATCACAGAGAACTCTACAAATGCCCATTAACTCATCACAGCTCTGTGAGAGAGCACTTCCCTCCACTAAGGAAGTGCTGTGGCCAGGTTCTAACTGTAGAAAAAGAAGCCTAATAGGTCAGAAATATAATGAAGGGTCAAGGAAAATCTTGGATCTGAGCCTTAACCAGGTGTTTATAAGCTACCTCTGTGGGTAAGACTAAGAGAAGAGATAAACAAAGGCAAAACAGTCTCAGGACTGTGGGGTGTTGGTGAATAAAACACTGGACACCACCTGGCAGTGTGTCCTTGCATCCCAGAAAGCCAACTGTGTCCTGGTACCAACAGAGGTGTCACCAGTGGGCTGAGGGAGGGGATTTTCTCTGGTGAGACCCCACCTGCAGTGCTGTGTCCAGCGCTGGGGACCCCAGTGTAAGGAGGATGTGAACGTGTTCAAGTGAGTCCAGAGGAGTTCACAGAGATGCCCAGAGGGCTGGAGCAACTCTGTTCTGGGGACTGGCTGAGAGAGCTGGGGTTGTTCAGCCTGGAGAAGAGAAGGATCTAGGAAGACCTTAGAGCCCTTCCCAGTGACTAAAGAGGCAAAGAGAGCGGAAGAGGGACTTCTGGCAAGGGCATGTAGTGACAGGACAAGGGGAAATGGCTTTAAATTGAAAGAGGTTAGATTTAAATCAGATATTAAGAAAAAAAATGTTCCCTGTGAGGGTGGTGAGGCCCTGGCAGAGGTTGCCCAGAGAAACTGTGGTTGTCCCATCCCTCGAAGTGTTCAAGGCCAGGCTGAATGGGGCTCTGAGCAAGCTGCTCTAGTGGAAGGTGTCCCTGCCCATGGAGACACAGAGTTGGATGGCATTAGGGGAAGGGACTTTTTTGTTCCTCCCAAACCAAATAATTCTATCATGTTATTTGTTACTAAATATCAATGTATTTTAATGCTAATCATGTCAGAAGTGACAGCATCATGAAGCATTATGGTCAGGCAGCCACATGGAATACAGTCACAGGTGGAGTGATACACTTCACCTATAAGAGAAATGCAAAAACATACCTTATTGAAGTAAAACAGTGAATTAAGAAAATTTGGTGGTAACTGTGATGCTGATTTAGCAAGATTCAATGGCAAGGCACACTTGATTATTTACTGCACAGAGAACAAGATTAAACAGAACTGTAAGGGAGACCCTCCCGTTGAGCATCGAGATTCAGAAGGGATCCCTTTGTGTTCTGAACTCCTTCATACAAGAGTCTGGGCACAGCTGAATCCATGTCTAGACCCAGATTTGGTTAACGGTTCATGCCTAAATAATATGAGTATGCACAGTCAATTCCTTGATTCCCTTCGCTAAGATTTCAAGGTTTAACATGCTATAAATCACTTCCCAAGGATCTGTTGCAGCAAGGAGTCTCTCAAACTTAAGGAATAACCTTGAGACGTCCCTACTAAAGGGGATATCCTGGCATGCAGCCCGTCTCTGTGCAGGAGAGCCAAACAGGCCCCGGGCTGTCCACTATTTATGGACTAAGATGATAGACTTATTGTCATATTTGCATACCAGCAACATGTCTGGGTCACCCTTCCAGACAGCCCTTGGCTACCGTGTTGCCAGCCATCCCCCAAAGTCCACGGTGAGACGCCAGTTGCAGTAACACAGCAAAACAGTTACTGTCACACTACTGGCAGTGACTCCGTCAGAGCTGTACTTCTAATTTAGCATTTAATTTAAATGCTAGGGCATAAAAAAACCGTTTTTTAACCAGGGGTACAAATATTTTGATGGCATATCTCTTCATTTGGGCATGGCCTGCCTGACTAAATATCCTTTCCTCACAGAGGAGGAGAGACTGATTCAGTGGGAACAGTTAAGGCAAGAGAATTGTTGGTGCAAAAAAAAGGCTGAGCTGCTCACGTTACACATGCAGGTATAAGTACAGAAGCTGAGAATGGCCCCTAACACAGTAAGCAGGGACTGGTAGTTATTTTGACAGGAATCATGAGAATAAGCAGCAGCTGGTGATTTACCTTAAAGAATAGTCCCTACACTTAAATTTGATTTCCCATCTTTATCTCCTATCTTTCAAACTCCCAGCTGAGCTTATTTTCAAAACAGGACTTACAAGTGAAAAAAAGGTGGCACAGTAGTGGCAAGGGGAGGACTCAGAGCTCTTGGTTCTCAGGTGAGTGTCACTCCAATTATTACAATGCAAACTCTTTCAAATTTGTTGCTCACCTTATTTTTGCCAGTCATGGAGATACATATCTCAATTGAGGATAAAAAAAATTGAGATGAAGTGGTCTAAAAATATCATTTTGCTAGAGTTTTTAATCAGGAAACATTGCTTTGATTATTCAGAGTGGGCTGGTTCCACATTGCATCTTTTACACTAATTGTTTCTACCTGGTCACTACTCAGACTTTATCTTATCTTATCTTGTCTTATTTTATTTTAACATTCAATCTGCACTAGCTACAGACATAATTTTCCTCCTCAGTGCTGGACAGTTCTTACTTGCTTCAGCCCGTGATCATGTCAGCCTCGAGAGGAAAGAGGTACATGTGTAGGTCACAGAGATCAGAAAGGAAAGAATTTAGGCAGTAAAACCCTGATGTGAAACATCTAAGGAGGGACAATTTGAAATTGTCATGCGGGACTCGGAACGCGAGCGTGTTAACTAGCAGCTCACAGGCTTTGCCTATTCCTCTGTTCCTGCTTCAGTTTGACAGGATTGGCACAAGGAAGCTCTCAAAACTGTCAAACTAGCACATTTGATGAGTCCAGGTTCTTTTCAACCCCTATGGCAATGTCCTTTTATTCATGCAGTAAAAGCTTGTTACCTGGTCACAAACATAGTCCTGCTTCAAAGATCCCTGCTCTCTTTCCACTGCTGATTTCTGTATTTTCCCAGTTATTCAACATCAAACCCAGAAAATCCTGGACTGCTGGATTCCTGAGGCTTTCTTTTTCTTCCTTTCCCCCTTCCTTTTTCTTTCTTCCCACCCAAGTTCCTAAGCTTAGCCTTTGCCCCTTGCCATTCATTTTAGTGACAAAGCAAAAGCAGTAAGATTATTTAGCTAGATTTAACACACAGCAAACAATTAAAGTAAGGAAACAGTTGAAGATCCTCTCCATGGGTCTGTGAGACTCAAATATGTCGACTTAATAAAGCACATCAGCATCTCAGCAAGACAGTACATAATGAAGCACAGCACCAGCCAAGATGAGGTACAGAAGCACAGACCATGAGAGAACATCACAGGTGTGACCAGCTCTGTAAGACATTTGCACACATAACACAGGACATGACAAAATTCACTTTTATGTGGCGTGAATTGAAACTGTGATGTGCCAGTGTGGACATGGTGTCATGGTGTCATGGTCTCATCCACCCTGATGTAATTTTCTCTGACCAACTATTTTGCCCTGCTGTTCATCCCTGAGTAACAAAGCTGTGCACGGAAAGCTACCAGACTGCTGGGGTAGGAATAAAGTATGCAAAAACTACAACAAAGTATGCAGAAGGAGTCGTAAAATAATTTATGGGGCAGTAAAGTAGATGTGTCCATGATGAAATCAGTCCACTATATCTGCTGCGGAGTCTCTAAGCAGAAGCTCTCTGTTGTGTCCCTATGCATGACAGAGAATGGCATTCCATTTGGAGAATATTTGGCTCATTTAAGCTGTAAAGATATTGCCAGGAATTGCAAAGTGAAAAGACAGAAAATAGGGTAGGCAGATTTTTTGCTTCTTTTTGTTACAGTTGTTGGTTTTGTTTTGCTATGAGTTGCATTCTCTGCACTCAGCCGTTTGAGGTACTAGTGCTATGTCATGGCTAAGTCTGTAATCTCAGACTTTGGGTAAAACTTGGTAGGGAGGAAACTTCAAACATTGGTAATAAGTTGTGCAAGGTCTTATGCAAGTCTGTACCACAGAGAAGGCATTGTCTGTACAAGGAAGACAGCTGAAATTTTAAGTTTCCTATTCCTTTCAGGGATCTCAACCTGGCTACACTGCTGCTCATATGGGAAATAAAGGGTTTAGGTTCATATTTCCGCTCTTAGCTTTCAACTTAATTCTCCCCTCATTACCCATACC
Source organism: Atrichornis clamosus (assembly GCA_013400975.1). Taxonomy (NCBI): domain Eukaryota; kingdom Metazoa; phylum Chordata; class Aves; order Passeriformes; family Menuridae; genus Atrichornis; species Atrichornis clamosus. The sequence goes on from WBMZ01010375.1 coordinate 111,938, forward strand.
TTTTCTTATATTCTAAAGATAACAAAGACTTTTGTTCAGAATGCAGGATGTTAACAAAAAATATTTCCATCTGGAACTTTTTTTCCAGCTATGTTAAATTTCTTCTCTTGTGTGAGATCTCCTACTGCATAGAATCCTAGAATTGCTAAGATTGGAAAAGACCTCCAAGATAATCGAGTCCAACTGTTAACCCAGCACCACCGTGTCCACCAGTAAACCATATCCCCAAGTACCATGTCCACATGTCTTTGGAACACTTCCAGGGATGGTGATTCCAGCACTTCCCTGTTTCTATTCTTGACTAGGTTCCATGGTAGGAAACAGAAAACCAGAACTCTTTTCAGGTAAGTACTGACACCAGGCACCCATGACCCTGCCAGGGCCATTTATAGCCCGAAAGAATAGGTATATTTCTCTCTTATTGCTCTCTGCAACTACCTGAAAGAAGGTTGTAATGATGAGGGTGTCGAATTCTTCTCCCAAGAAGCAAGAGGTAGGGTGAGAGGAAATGGCTTTGGGTTGCCCAGAGGGAGGTTTAAATTGTATGTAGGGAAAAATTCCTTCACTGAAGGGGTTGTCAAGCCCTGGAACAGGCTGCTCTGGGCAGTGGTGGCCACATCCCTGGAGGTAGCTAAAAGTTGTGTAGGTGTGTTTCTTGGGGACAAGGTTTATTGTTGAACTTGGCAGAGTTAGATTTGCAGCTGGACTTGATGATCGTAAGGGTCTTTTACAAAGGAAATGATTCTATGAGTCTGTACAAACCCACCCAACTAAATAGTTCTTCATGTGGATTTTTTTATGATTTAGGAAGTATATCCCAAATCCTTTAACATGCAACATCCTTTTACATGGATTCCTGTGTGACCTTCTTACATCTCAGCATACAAAACAGTCATGAAGCACCAAATATTATCTGAGGATGAGGCTTGGAAAAGCCTTAATACCAGCCATAAAAGGTAAACAAGCATGGGAAAACCAGAGAACACTAATTTGAAGTGCTGATGTCTAAATGTTGTTCCATTAACTTTCTGCTAATGACAATTGCAAGAGAGATGTGATACATAAATAAAAATTCAGACAAAATTCTGAGTACTCACGTGTGACATATCTGCTGGAGATGACTAAGCTACACTGAGAGCAGTGGCAGGCACCTGGTTGTCTGAGCACAGTAGCAGGAAAACTGTCTTTCATTAGGCCAAGATTTGCAGGAGTTAAATCCTGATTTTCAGAGCATGACTATAACTCAGCTCCAAATAATGTGATAAGACAGGCAAAGGCAGAAAACTCTGCTGAACTCTCTGACAAGGGAACAGAAAATCCTCCACAGTTACAGAGACTCTAAGGACTTCTTCTCTCATTTGTAATTAACTTCTTCCCTATAAACCCAGTCTGACCTTGTCTGTACAGTATTGTCCAGACCTTTCATTTGTCATATGGTATATGGCTTGGTAGTATAGCTTGTGTCTCAATGTCAGTGAGTGTCTTGGGCTTGGGATTTTTTCATTGTTTTTTGCCCTCCACTTGGGATTTTTTCATTGTTTTCTTCCCTCCACTTTATGACTTCAATGGCTAAAAGAAAAGCAGTAAGAGTTTGGATGTCAAAAAATTCCTGCAAGCCTTTGCAAGAGTCTTAAAATTTGAGAAAGCACAGTCAAAATTTCTCAACTGAGGTAACAAAACTTTAAAGTCTGGTGGAGAGACAGTGTTTTCCCTACTTTTCTGTGATCAGAAGCAAATTATTTTTGGTTGCAAGTCAGTTTAAAGGCAAATTAATCACAGAAAAGGATGGTTTGGATTTTTTTTTTTAATTTTTTCTTGTTTTTAATTACAGAGACTGAGAGCACTGAGAGTGTTTAGGTTTGTTATCTTGTTTCTTTGTTTGCTTTTAAAGTGATTAAAGGAAACAGAAGACTCAAGAATTTGAGTCCAAAACTAGCAAAATGTCTACAAGGAAAGCTAGTGTAAAGTAAACGAAAATAGGATGGTATTACACCACCACTAGATTGCTTCGTGCTGAGGACGAAATACATCTCTTGTAACATTGTCATCTCAGTGAGGTATCATAATTTTGTTGTGCTGTTTTTATGGAAGCTACAAAATTCATCTACTCTACCAATGCACAGCATTAGACCATTTCTTACCAAGGAACTAGGAACGCTGATGGTTTCCAAGTTTTCTGTCAAAACTCATTGCACAGCTTATTGTTTTCCTGGCCTTGAACTTCAGAACCAGGAAAGTCCTTTACTGGGACAATACTGTATTGGTCACTGCTCAAGAAGACACATTTTAATTGTGTATTTTTGCGCACGTGTGTTCATGTTCATTCCTGGTGTGCAAACATACACATGTGCAGTGTGTAAGACATTGTGTATATGGATTTCTAGAATATGCCATCTGAACTGATGTTGTGATGAGAATCTTCCAGAAACTATGTTTGCTGCAGTGGCCAGCTTTTGAAATTAAAGTGCAACATCTACATGAAACATTCTGCCTTTCAGAATCCATTCTTTCTGGAAACTTAATGAAATTATCTTTGCATTTGTTGAGAAGTAAGGCTTTCTCAATATATAGTAAGCTTCTGTTAATGGCCAATTTTAAATTCATGAGGTCTTCTTTTTGGATCTGAAGTTATTAAAGAATGAGGAAAAAAGAAGTCTGTGAAACTCCTCAAGTATCTCCACAAAAATTGTGGAGATAATCAGAAGGGTAAAACTTACAAAACTCACAGTTTGAGATAAAGGCAGTGTAACAGGTAAAGCAAAAGCAGCGTACATAAGCAAAGCAAAACAAGGAATTCATTCACTGCTTCCCAAGGGCAGGCAGGGGTTCAGCCATCTCCAGGACAGCAGGGTCCCAGCACACGGAACGGTGACTTGGGAAGACAAACACCATCACTACAAACATTCCCCTCTTTCTCTTTCTTCCCCCACTTTACATCCTGATAAAGATGCCATAGCATCGGAGCGAGGAATATCCCCTGGGCCAGTTCAGATCCCAGCTGTGTCTCCTCCCAGCCTCCCAAGCCCTCTCTCCAGTGTGGCTGGACAAAAACCAGAAAAGGCCTTGGCTCTGTGCCACCTCAGCAATAACAAAAAACACCTCTGTGTTATCAACACCGTGTTCAGCACAAATCCAAAACACAGCCCCACACCAGCCACTGGGAAGAAAACTAACTCCACCTCAGCCCAAACGAGCACAACATGACATGCCAGCGCTAACAAACTTACTCGCCTTATCTGGACAATTCGCTGGCTACGAGTCAGATCTTGAATTCCCCAAGAGGCCATTCTTCTCTGTCTCTTTTCTGTACATATCCTTGAACTGATCAGCCACATCAGCAGCGTTAGGTATGAAATAAGAAGCCTGACCTTTGGAATTGGCTCTCCCGACTGATCAGCTCAGCACTGATGTGCCTGGCACATTTTGACAGCGCTGGGAGTTGCATATGGGAATTGCACATGTCTAGATGGGAAAATATTTTAGCGAGAGGAGAATTCTATGGAGAGGGGCACGGTGCAGAGAGAATTTCTCCGAACAGAGAGATGCTCTTTAGCTGGTTATTTTCTTCAGTGGCCATTCTTTAGTGTATAAAATCAGGTTATCTTCAGTATTGAATTGCCTGTGTATTTTCTGAGTTCACAGTCAAGCAAAACAGTGTCCTACACATATGAAAAAAAATTAGAATGTAATATATATATGCTTCTGAACAGCACCAAAGGCCAGAAGACCAGAAATGTCAGCATATGGTCAACTCCCACTGTCCCAATTCCTTTGAAGGCAGGATCTGAGGCAGTGTAAAAAGTTCTTACTTAAAAGATAATTTCTCTTTGATAAGGCTTCAAGTTTGTTGTGATAATTTAATTGAGTCTTTGGTACTGATTATACTTCCTGAGATGTTCATGTACATTTATGCTTTAATATACAGATGCATTTGTGCATTTTGTCATGGTTGTTCAACCAGACCAACACCAAGAGCCTGACTCCCTGACTGCAGCAGCAAATCTCTGTTTGTCAGAGGCTCTGCCGTCTTTGAGGGGTACGTGTGGCAAATGTTCATGAGTTTTAAAGAAGCATCTGGGACCCCTCAACAAATGAGGGATCAGAAATCCAAAATCCATGTGTGGTTTGTAATTTGCACTGTCTCCTGTGGACCTACCTTGCATCCTGTGAGTGCTGAGAACCTGATCCCTGCACATATTCACATTCTCTGAATGATCTGAGAGGACAGTTGTGAACACTCCTGCACATCTTAAACAAAGGGGAGACTGCCTAGAGCGCTCGCAATGTGCTTCTCATGCATTTTTTAATTTTATTTGCAATCATGTGTAGCTCATGTTCTTTGAGTTTTTCTGGACACCTGTGGGAGACTAACATACGGTCTGAGAAGTGCAACCATGCGTTCTCATGCTTCTAAGGCCCCCACGCCTTTTTTCATAGGTTGTTGGTTCTCTGGTGGAAGCATAGAGCTGCAACCCCATTTATCGTGGCTAACAGCACCTCCTATCCCTGGATGTGCTGCTTCCCAGTGGATGCAAAGCCCCAGAGTGCATTCACGCTCTCTACGCAGTGCAAATTGTTAGCTTCAGGAATACTGGAAACAGCAGAAAATGGCAGGAGCACTGTGATCACCTCCCAGACCAGGAGGACGTTGCACCACTTCTGTCAACACCCAGTGCCCCAGGAGAGCAGTGGGGATCCCTGTGACCCGGGCTTGGGGCTGTGCAGTATCGGTTCCAGAAGAAAGGGTGGAAACCCGCGAGTCGGTAGAGTTTGCTGTGAAATGACATTGCCACCTCTTTGATGAGGAAAAGGCTTTTGCTTAAGTAATGACATCAATCTTAAATAGATGTGACAATAATGCTTGCCATCTGTGGAGCTTAAAGAGCTTTCCGTGGGAAGCTGGGATCAGCAGTCTGATGTGAAGTGAATTTCCCAGCTCAGCAGCAGAACCAGAAGCAGAATTAAAGTCCTCTGAATTACAGTGCATCTTTCTTTGGGCAATACTAGTGTGTCCCTCTCTAAAGTGTCGCACTCCTTCACCTTGATCTATGTGTGACCATACCCCTAAAACAAAGAAAAGCCATGTGACAAATGTTTGTTGGAAGAGCCTGTTCAAATGCTTCCAGCACATCTTGGCATGGTTTATTACCATATGTATCCTGCTTGTTAGACAGCTAAGAAGGACTTTCTTGCAGTTAAAGTATGTGACACAGATAAAGCCAGATTAAAATTGCACCTCTGCTACCAATCTCCTTTCTGATGCTGGTCATGGCTCTTAATTTATCAGACCTCCTAACCATACAGCAGGGAAAGCATCATGCAGCCCTGGTGAAAAGAGCTATTTATAACAGCAGATACAAACAAATGCAGGTGGTAAATTAATTTTGTTTCTAAGGAACAATGAGACAATTTCAGAACTGCAAATATCAGAACTTCCCTTTACTTTTTCCAGTCAAACAATTTAATATTATCCAAAATTTCCTGTCTTGAATCAAGCTAGAAATATAAACAAAGATTTTGCTGGATATGGGTAGTAATCATGTTTACATTTGTGTGAAGAAAAAGAAGAGTTTTGCCCACTGTACAAAAACTGGACAGGAATCTTCACTCTTTCCTTTTGTTGCCTGAAATGTGACAGCTCTCTAGAAGTTCAGTAGCAAGAACAGACAAGGATAAACTGAGGTAAAAACTACTTTAGCTAGATTTTTTAAAGATATAGCAAGTTCTGGAAAGAAAATCATAACTGTATGGGACTTGAGCTCTCTGAACAACATGCTTAGAAGATGATGTAGGTCTCAAGTTACATTTTTTTTTAGTTATGACAAACTGTCTGCTTTTCTGTCAAAGAATACAAGAGAAGGAACAGAGTTGCAGGGAATAAAGACAATTTGGGGCAGCACACATCTTTCTTATCTGCATCATTTACGACTTGTGGGATTAAGTGTGAGGAGCTCTTTCGCACTGGTAAGACCAGGCTGTGCTCTCAGAGTTAATTGTGTTGTGCTATTGGACTCCTCTGTGCCCCCTTCAAATGCAGAATTAGTTGCACCTGCAGAAGATGAACTCTGGGTATTTCTGTAGCTGTTGGTGGCTGCCACTGATGACAGTGCCCAATGAGCCACATATCCATCTGCAAGGTGCAATTTTTGCAAGCATGGCAGGAAACATTCCTGTGAATCCGGAATCATGTGGGTGCGTTTCTCTAGCGGTACGGATATTTTTGTACACCTGCATCTGACGGAGGACTGCTTCTGAACCTCTGTGAAGGGAATAATTTGTAAATGTTATGTGACTTTTGTGTAAAGTAATGGCTGGGGAATGTCTGCTCATCTGTGGGTCCAGGTGATTCTTTGCCTTTTTCTGTGTGGAAAACAGAGTTAGGTACTTGTCAGTACTTCTATCTGTGTCTGTATGTCTCTCTCACTGATAATGAAGGGCCTTCAACAAGTTGCAATGGGTTCTACTATATTCATTCTTCATTTTTATATTCTCCTGACTTTTACAGGTGTTCTTTGAAAAATTGCGTTAGGGATTTTATGATATTTAGAGCTGTCAGGGTTCTTCTATCCTCTCCTCTCTGAGGCTACGCAATTGCTGCACAAACATAAAAATAAGGTGAGAAGGTCAGTGTTTCCTTCCACGTTCTCTGGCAATAGTTTCTTTCTCTCTACCCTCTTTATTTCCCCATCTTTACACTGTTCCTTCCACCCTGGAGCTTACACACATTATCAAATACACCTAGACTCTAGGCTTTTTTTTAGGTCTTATCTTCAGCAGAACCTTAGCTTTTATTCTTTTAGAAAGGATTCTTTCTGCTAACACACCCCACTGGAGCTTGTTAATGATTCACTTTGTCTATACCAAGGTTTACATTTTCTGTAGGTTAAGGATCCAAACCACTTCTTTGTTCTTGTCTGTTGTTCATTCATAAAGTAAACCTGGGCATGCACACTGCATAGCAGATCCGATGTCCTCCAACAAGACTGTGATCAGGACATGGAGAAGATCAGGATCCTGACACACTTCACTGTACACCCCACGAGGCACACTTGGACATAGCAACAGAAATTATAGCTAAATTATTAGCAAAGAACCTGATTTTACTTTTTCCATGTTTTGCCATAAACCCCATAAATGTCTGCAAAATAAGAGCTTCTGCTTGGAGCTGGGGATTCCAGGCACAAGCCAATTAGGCACAAGACAATCAGCAACCTGCTTGGCACAAGACACTGCAAGGAGGGACGGGATGAGGTGAAGAGAAAAGCTGTCGAGTCACCGCTGATTTGACCGTACCAAACATGCAGAAAATGTGTGTGTTGCACTCATGGCAAGTGGTGGTGGCCCCTCTCAGCAGCCTCACCTGCTGTTTCAGCTCCTCCTTCCTCCCCGTGGACAAACAGAGAAACACCAGTGCTGCCCAACACCTCTTCAGCCTGTGTTCACTCCCCTCGCCTCCCTCTGCTTTCCTGCTGTAGGAGAGGCTGGAAACAGGATGCTTCTCCAGGACTTCCTGCAAAGCCTTGAGCCTGTGTGATATAGTCCTCCTGTGTGTTTAATGCATAAATCTTTACTCTTTTCCTGAACACCAAATTCGGGGTATTTCCAAAAGAGGCTATGGTTAAAGGCAGTGATTTATCATTTGGACAAATAAATATGGAAACTAGCGAAAACTAGCATCCAGACATTAATTCCCTGAAAGTGAAATGGTAGTCATTCAAGAACTGAGACCTCTGAATCCCGCAGGAAAAACAAAACTATCTAGACCAAACTAAAAAGAAATGATCAAAATATTGCATGACAGACTCGAAAAAGGAAGAGCAGGAAATGACCTCCACGTCCTGCTGAAGAAATTGTACAATAAGATGGCATTCTTCCTCCCTTCATTAACTATTCAAAACTACTTACCAAATATATGTATTTTCTACAATAAAACCATGGTGTGAATTTAGCTGGTGAGCAGATGGTTGTAAGTACATAAAATTTAAAATCTGAAATTCAAGATGGTATGAGCAGACACATAAATCATATGATATGTTTTTCTGATTGGATGAGCAAACCACAACTCTTAAAACCAGACTTCCATTGCAAATAGCAGCATTTTGTGAAATTCACCTTCTGTTAGTACTTTTTAATAGTTGTTTAAAATTAGCTGTTCCCAGGAACATCCCAGCCAGCAATATCATTAACTAAAATAACTGCAGAAAACAAACACAGAGTGGGGGCTAACCTAGCTACTGAGACCTTGTTTTAAAAATTTGAGTAAATATTAGTAGTACATTTAAAAGCAGAGTTTGTCCAGCTCTATCAAAAGTTCATATGTGTTACAACTGTGCAGGGAAAATAAAATAAATTAAAAACCCCCACATAAATCTTGTCAATGTAAGAAAACAGAATTGAGAAAAGCACAGCCTCATGAATAATATTGACAAGTCAAATAATGAAATGTACATTCTTTTCACACAAGACCACACTCAAAAAAACTTCTTCAGCTTTGTGCAAATAACAATGAATATTTTGATTAGTCTGTAGAGCTAACTGGATTATTGTTTTGAACTTCAGACACTTGCCTGAGACCAAGTGTTATCTGACTGAAGAAAGAAAAACAAAACCAAATTTCTGCTCTCCTGTTCTTCCCTTTCTCCCTCATCAAGCCCTCTCCTCCTTTGTCCCACTTTTATAGAGGCTCATGAAACCTCCTCCCATTTAAACATAGGAAAATTTGCTATTGTAGTGTGGGGACATTTTCATCAGAAAATCTAAAAATCTAAAATCTATCTTCTGGCACCAGACAATAGATCTTCCATAAGGAAATTTTATTTTAACATAAAGGTTTGTGGTTAAGGTAAGGACTGTGATGTAAGAAATCTGGGTTCAGAATCTGAATTTTTATATGCTAGCAATTATATGTAGACAGAATTCCCTTGGTTTAGGTGATATAATGAGAATATCATATGTGTCGTACATGCCTCTGAGGTTAAAGAAAACAATCCCAGTTAAGGTTTCCTAAGGTTTTGTGGTGAAGTAGGAGAATTCAAGATATTGCTGTTTATGGCAACGTTTCTTGCATCAATCCTCTGCTTTTAGAAACATCAATTAAACATGGGGCAAAACACACTTATCCCTTTCTGTCTCTCTAAAAGTGAACTTAGAAATATTTCGGCAGACACCTGATTTCTTTCAGCAGGTCTCCACATTTCTCCAGGAACAGGTTCTACTCTGATATAAAACAAATGAATAAAGCAGCTTCTCTCAAGGTTGGAGAAGAGATAAGAGCTCTCAGGATCAGGCTTGAAAAAAGTGTTTCAGGTAGACCTAAAATTAGAGCCTCTTATCTTCAAAGACAGCCCTAGCATACAGAGGTGTGAGGATTTAGACATCCATCTAAACTAAAATTGGAAACTAATGAGCAATTTTTCCTTAATTTCAATTTATGCTAAGTTCTAAAAATGTTATTTAATTTAATGTTGTGTATGTTTTCTAGATTAAATAACCCTGTTTCACTCTACCCTGTGACCTTATGTCAGCCAGGTCAGAGTAAAGGTCCTTGTTATTTTGTGACCCCAGACAAGATGTTTGATTTCCTTGTTAATCCCTGCTTCACAAGAAAAGTTCAGCTGGCCATAACCATTGTCCTGCTTCTAGGTGAAAAAAGGGCTAATAAACAAGCCATTCAATGATGGGAGGTTGTTATAAAAACATTCTTGTTGATGTTTTTTATCATGGCTCCCTTTCTGTAAAGATTTTCATCTCAATCTTTCCTTGGGAAGTAATTGAAGAAGTGAAGTGTGTAAAAGTCCCTGAAAAAATAGTGGTAGTAACTGGAAGAGCATCATCGGTCAGTCATGTTTCCTGTGTTAAAACTACCAGCCCAAATTCTTCCCCTAGGCTTGTCTGACACTGAAACTGATGAGAAGTCAGCACCAGTGGATCTTTTGTTTGTCATGGGAAATGGTTTGTTTTACAGTTTCGAGATAGTGTTGGATTAAAAGGGACCGGCTGCACCCATGAAAGCAGAAGCACACTGAACCAAACATCAACACACTAAAATAGGGAATTCTATAAGCATTTTTGTACCTAACCACCCACAGAAATAGTATAACCAGCGCTGATAACAGAACACAAGCCTTCTCCTGGCAGGGCCAGACCCAAGTCCTAGCCTCCTGGACTTGTTATCTCCTTGCTACAAGAATTTATTTTGTGAATGTGAGCATGGTACCAGATTTTCCCCACTATCATGTCAGCTTAGGTCTGGGATAGCAGCAAAGGCCTTGAACACATGGACATGGGTCAGAAATAGAGGACTCACCACTGCAAGCACCTTGCTGTCAGGCAATTGCTGATCATTGAAGCAGCACAACCTCAGGAGCTGCAGTAAGACTGCATTCACTGAAGGAAAAGAAGCAGTAACTCAGTGAGGGACAAAAAAGATCCCAGGCAAACAAGAGGAGAAGCCGTCTACCTCAGATTGGGTGCACAGCATCCCCCGACCACCTCTGGGCAGCAAGTAGCCAACAGCTGGAGACTGAGCATTAAGCACTGTCTAGAAAACCAAACACTTTTTATCAGGATGTGTTCTCGCCTGTGATAATGGGGAATCCTTGTAAGATAACTTGATCCCCTTGACCTATATATTAAGATCACCAAAGACTATAGTCCCTAACACAAACTGCAGTGACATGAGCTCCGTGGTACTGTGTACCCATACTTAATTTAGGATTGACTGCTTAGCATTAACTATGTTGAATATGCAGTGTCAATAATTGTTAACGAGTAGGAATAAACCATTAAAACAATATTTTATTGTTATATAGTATTGTTAATGAACATCAATCTGGTAGAATTCTGTTTTAAAGTTTTAACAGATTTGATTGATCAGTCTTCTAAAAATTCCCATCACATCAGTCTTCTATTCTCTGAGATATATCTATTTATATACACACATACATATGGTATATATACACAGACATAAATATATACTTATATGTATATTAAATGGCAATATGTAAATGTCAAAAATAGAAATGTTAAACACATCTTACAAAAATATAAGTGAGAATGAGATTCATTCCAAATTATTGAAGAACTCATTAAGTATCTGTGACTAAACTTCTAGGAATATAAAAAATGATCTTTATTTGAGGAAATTTTTTTGATCAGGAGTTACACAGCATAGGTCACCAGCAATTTTTTCCACTTTTTTTCATGACAGGATATAGAAAAATACTGGGTACTAACAACTAAATATTTCAGGTTGTGTCAGGGTAGACTGTTAGCCATATTGCAACTGAGAAATCTTTGTTCAACAACTTTAATAAATAATAGTTGTGTTTATATTAAAAGAGGCCAGTTTGTCTGACTTCTCTTCCATGATAAGCCCAGCACTCCAGAATGTACACAATTTAATTATACTAAACAATAGTGAGAATAAAGTAAAATGTAGCAAGTTTAGTTTGCCACATTCATTGGCATGTATTTAGTTTTTGGTCATGTGATCTTGTGTCGGTACATCTATAACATTCTCTAGAACTCATATAGGCGGGAATTAAGTCTTGCAAGCCAAGACTGTCTTCTGTCCACAGTACTGGGACTGAATAAATGAAAAATGTTTTCAGAATGAAGGCATGATGACAAGACAGCTGACCAGGTCAGTATGCCAGACTGACGTGCTCTTTGCTGGGTAAAACACTGGCTTATGGCTAGGCCCAGAGAGTGGAGAGGGATGGGATGCTGCTACGTCCAGCTGGGAGCCGGTCATTGAGGTGTCCCCCGGGATCAGTGCTGGGGCCAGCCCTGTTCAGTAACTTTATTGATGGTCTGGACGAGGGCATTGACAGTGCTCTCCGTGAGTTTGCAGGTGACACCAAGGTGGGTGGGAGTGTGGATCTGCTGGAGGGCAGGAAGGCTCTGCAGGGGATCTGGCCAGGCTGGGCCCGTGGGCTGAGGTCAGTGGTGTGAGGCTCAGCAAGGCCAAGTGCCGGGTCCTGCCCTTGGGTCACAACAACCCCACACAGTGTTCCAGACTGGGGGCAGAGTGTCAGAAAANGAGCGGGAAATGAGTGTGCTGGTGACAGCAGCTGAACATGAGCCCAGGTGTGCCCAGGTGGCCAAGAAGGCCAAAAGTACCTGGTTTGTGTCAGCAATAGTGTGGCCGGCAGGACCAGGGCAGTGATTTTCGCCGTGTACTGGGCACTGGTGATGCCTCACCTGTGCTCAGTTTTGGGCCCCACGTGACAAGAGAGACATGGAGGGGCTGGAGCTTGTCCAGGGAAGTGAACAGAGCTGGGGAAGGGTCTGGAGCACCAGGAGTGGCTGAGGGAACTGTGAGGGCTCAGCCTGGAGCAAAGGAGGCTCAGGGAGGACCTTCTGGCTCTCCACAACTCCCTGACAGGAGGGGGCAGCTGGGGGGTCGGGCTCTGCTCCCAGGGTACAAGGGACAGGGTGAGAGGAAATGACCTCAAGTTGCACCAGTGGAGGTTTGGATTGGATATTATGAAAAATTTCTTCACCAAGAGGGTTTTCAAGCACTGGAGCTGGCTGCCCAGAGCTGTGGTGGAGTCACCATTCCTGGGGATATTTAAAAGACTAGTAGATGTGACATGGAGATACATGGTTTAGTGGTGGGCTTAGTAGTGTTGGATTTGCAGTTGATCTCAATGATCTTAAGGGTCTTTTCCAACCTAAATGATTCTCTGATTCTATGTTGAGCTAACCATATAGACTTCTGTATAGATTTGCTTCACAAAGAGATATCCTGATTGTGTTTCACCAACTCATTTTTTTGAAGATATGATTTCTTTCTCTGACATTCCCTAGAAAAGTGTCTCTGAAAGTTCTGGATCCATCCACTGATGGCAAAACACAATCAGGTCATATCCAGTCAAGAAGGTTTGAAGATCATAACCTTTGGTAAGAAATGGATGTTTTACAAGTGAGCACTATTGCTGGCCAATATTCTAACTTGGCAATCATCTGTCTTGTCTATGTGAAACACTTGTTTCTTCAAGTATAAAGCAATATAAGTGAGCTTCAAAACCAAAATGGTTTCCATGTTTTTTTCAAACCCTGTTTGCTTTCAGAAATCTGAGGCAGGAGAGTAGATTTTTATTTTTCAGTTCACTGAAGTGTTCTTGTTGGTACAAAAGACAAGGCAGGTGATTTATTGGTTAAGAAACTTCCAACTTCTCAACTGAGGGCAAAATGCCATTCTCGTCCTCTGCTCTCCCTCTGCTGTAACCATTTGTTATGAGCTGTACACCACGGTGCTTGCATTCAGTTGATGTCCTCCTTATCACTCATGGATGGACGTCCAAAGAATTAATTTGCCATGCTGTAGGTACCTTTAGATTCATGGGAGAGGGGCTGGAGCTGTAAGACATCAAGTCCAGTGTGAAACTAGAGGCTATCTATGGGCCATTTTCTACCACTGCTTATGGATATATTTTGGATGAGATGTCTTCTGCCCTAAAGTGAATCAGTGCAGAAAATGGCCCAGGCCTCCTTTCGGCTAACAAGTGACTCATCCAAAACATTCATATCAGTGAGCTGATGTCCACTCATGGTTTAGAACCTAAGCATGAAACCATAAGTAAAATCAGAACATAGCAGACATGTCCATGTTTTGTGGGCCATGTGCCTGGTGACCAACTCTCCAGGATACATTGCAGGTCCAAACTTTAGACTCACTGGCATAAGTGTTTCTGACTTCAGTACAACAGTCTGATAATGAAAGCCTTGCAGAAAAAATTAGACAACTGTGAACTGCATAATTGAAGATTTCGTCTGTGAGTATTTGAGATAAGGAATGCAATAATAAAATCTGTCTGAATGTATTGAGTAGACTTGCTGCAGTTTATGCCTAATCATATATTTAGCAACATTTGCAAACAAGATCAGCAATTACACAGCTAAATGAAACCAGCACATGTGTCTGGCTATGCCAGAGAGTTTATAAGCAAAGAAAAATAATCTAAGATTTTTAGATTCATCTGAAGTGCAATAAGAAAGAGAATGCAAGAGAGGAGTGCTCTGAATAGCATACAGTTAGATCATCTGGCTTGTTGATTGATAAAATATTATTTTATATAAGTTTTATATTAACAATACAAATTTTCTCTCATATAAACTTTAATCTTGACAGGTGCACAATAGTCTTATTTTCCTTGAAGCTGAAATGGTCAAAGTAAACTTATAGTTGAGGCAAAGACCTCTTTCCAGAATCTAGTAGAGAATCCTTTAGTGCACTAGCCATCCTTGAGTGCACTAGCCATAAGACCCAAAAGATAAATATAAGAGACTGGCAAGTGTATATCATTTGAAAACATTTGAAATTATGGAATAGCTGTTTGTTAAAGATAGAAAGAAAAGCATAGCTGTAAGCCCCTCTAGTCAAGCTTTACCAGAGGACAGGCAGCTCTTCTTTTTGAATACATACAGATACACACAAATGTAATGAAACATTTGTTAAAATTAGATTTAAAAAGATTGGCTCCGGTGGGAAAAAGATTTGGAGTTTCAAGGTACAAAACCTGCTTCAAATAAACATTCAGCCTGTTTTGTCCCTCCCTGTTGAGCTTCTCTTCTAGGAGAATGTTCATTTATGTTATAAGAAAAAAAACCCAAACACAAAATGGAAAGAAAAATCCTCCAGTCACACTTTTACTTTGGACTAAAGTTCACCTGTGAGAAACAGAGTATTTTTTTTCTTCCCATAGAGAGAATGACCAAGGACTGATTGACATCCTTAGTAGAATGGCAGCCTTTCAGCTCCAGACTTGCAGACATTCCTCAGAGCCCCTGCCCTAGAGGCGTTTGGCTGTCTTGTTTATTTGATTGTGGTCAGATAGGAAGACTGAGCTTTGATAGACAGCTGTTCTCCTGCTAGACACTAATAGATTTGATCTATTTTGTTTGCCTGTGGGGGTTTTGGTTTGATTGTTTGTTGGATGTTTCTCTTTTCTTTCCTTTTTTTTTTTAATTTTTATTATGTACTCAATTGTCCATATTTTATTTTGAAATGTTTATTATATTATAGAAGACTGCTAAGTGCTTGGAAAATTCTGTTACTCACGAGATGGGAAAGGGTATTTCAATTTTTCATTGAATTTTACAAGCTGAAAGGTGAAATTTGGAAATCAGTTGAAGTATACAAAACTTTCTGTGATGTCAGTAAGAAGAACTTGATGACAGATGTAAAAACAGTATTTGATTCTTAAAAAATTTTAGCACTGTGTGGTGTTCTGAACTCCCACTCTTGACTTTTTTCTCCTTTAACAAAATTGCTCTGAGTTCAGTGGCGTTGAGGATGCTTATCTCAATCTGAAGATGGCTTCCTCCTTTATCTGCTGTTCTCCGTGCATTGAGAGACTAGAACCTGCGTAAGACTTGGTGGTGTTTGCATGGAAAGGTTCAAAAAGGTGGACACAGCATTTTTTTACTCCAACTTTAAAAAGAAATGGCTGAGTGGAAGTCACTGGAGATTCCAATATAAAACTAATATGAACTGTAATATCTTTAATTTCTTTGTATCAAGAATCAAACTCAGGGGGATTTTTGCAGTTAGGTACTATTTATGTGGAGAGAATGAAAATTTCATTATAATAATGAAAAGCTAAATCTGCAGATTCAGTGAGTTAAGTTCTTGTCCAGGCTTCCTG
The DNA here is from genome assembly GCA_013400975.1 of Atrichornis clamosus. Taxonomy (NCBI): domain Eukaryota; kingdom Metazoa; phylum Chordata; class Aves; order Passeriformes; family Menuridae; genus Atrichornis; species Atrichornis clamosus. The sequence goes on from WBMZ01010375.1 coordinate 127,591, forward strand.
GGAGCTTACTTTTCATTTTGAATCCTGTTGTGCGGTGACATGGCTGCATCAGAGGAAAACCTATGAGAACCATGGACTGTTCCTACACTAAGGTGTAATCCTCTGTTTTTCTTTGCTGCTTCATCAGTGCAGAGATTATTCAGCTCTGAGCTGCTTTTTCTCTTTTATTATTTTTTTTTGCAACTTATTAATAACCGACACCAGTAAGGGAATGTGCATAGTCTGAAGTGACATTACGATCAAGTACCATTATTTTCAAAATGTGGGACTACTTCTCCTCCTAGGCTTGAATAAATCAGCTGTAACCTTTCTGCAAAGTTGAGAGAGCTACAGGTGTGACAGTGTAAGAAGGGCATAGAGCAGTGCTCATGCCAAGATGATGCCTGATCCTCCACAGACCTGCTCTTGATGTCATTGTGTGCCAGCTGTTGACTTGCTAACCGAGGCAAAATTTCCTTATTAAATCCTATTTAATTTTTCACAGTAATTACCAACGTAAGCAGAGCACAAATGTTTTTGTATTTTGTTGCTGACTGTCAGCATCAGTGCACTGCCTTTCCCTTGGGTTCCCAAAGATATAAGTAGAGTGTGCATTAAAGGATGGCCCTAGGAAAGAGATGACACTGGAATGCACCCTCTCAAGATTAGCCCTAAAGACTTGACTTTCTTTTCTTACCTCAGCCACAGTAAATGCATAATAAAGTGAAGGAAAGAAGTACAAGTTTCATACTCTTCCTCCTCTTGGCAGCTCTTTCACAGTTTCTTTCCTGCCCAGCTGACATTTGGGGAGCAGAGTAGCAAAATCCCATTTATTTCTGCATGGGCAAGGAATATTATTTACACTCTGTCTCAGGGGAGTTGTTCAAGTCACTGCATAAGCCATAGCGTGCATAGATGAATCCTGAATTGCCCATCACTCTCAAATAATATGAGGATGATCTATAAAAGTGGATATAAATCAAAGGATGGAAATTCCCCAGGCTCCATACTCTATGGGCCAGTCCTTGTAGTACAACAAAATTCCTATGTCAAATATATCTGTCTCTGAGGTACAGTTGAAACTTTACAGCATTAACATTCTAGTGGAATATGGATATGAGAAGACAGACATGAGTACAGACAGATAGCCCTCTGGAATAAGAAGATTTTGTTTCTGAAATAAAATGGGGCATGGATAATATATGGAGGAGGGGAAGTTCAGGTCATTTCTTCAGACAACATTTTTCTACTTTTGTGTGCTGAAATGTATTTATTTACACACAAAAAATCATTCTTTAATGGGACTGAGAAAGGCCTCTTGGCACACTGAGACCGATCTCTTTTTTATTAATTTTACAGCAAAAGGTCAAAACTATATCTATTAAGTATATTTATACAGGAAAGTGCTAGACACACTCGATTACATAATGAGATTGACATCCGTGTCTTGTAAGATAATGATCTTGAGACACAGTCCTGGTGTAGCTCTGATCAAGTTAATAGAATTGACTTTGGACCCCTTTATTTCCTCCAGGCTCTTAACCCAAAATGAATTGGGTTAATCTCTCAAGGAAGCTGTCTTAATTTTGGACACTTTATTTGAGAATTTGGGCTGTGGTGTCCGAATTTTCTTTTGTTTCCCTGGTTAAAAGGATTGCTTAGACTTCTGCTTTGCTAAAACATGGCTGCAACTTTTTTTTTTTTTTTTTAAAGATGGGTTTTGTTGCATCATGAGAAGATTCTAAGCAAGAAAAACAATGCAACTGGAAGGAAGTGGAGGTCTTTTTTTCAGATATGAAATCAAACAAACAAAATAATTCAAAGAAAGGATTATTTACCTGGAGGTTTTCTTGTTCTCTTTAACCTCACCATTTGGCAGAATAAAAGATAAGTCTTCTATCTACAGTGATGTGTAAACTCAAAGGTATCTTAACTATTACCTTATACTTAAAATACTCTATTATTCTAGCCTAGTCTATTATTCTGAAGTCCATCAAAACTGGTACCCCATACTGCAGTTCTACAAATGGTGCCAACCTTTGTTTAAACTCTTTGCCTCGTGTTGGCACTTTAGGGTTTGTGCCCACCTCTCACCAGAACCTGACATTTTACCCCATGAGAGGCACTTAAATGATTTTTAACTTCACCAGCCCTAGGTCACTTGTGTGGATGTGTGACTTTCCAGGGCCATTGAATATAATGCATTTTCCCTGTTTATCACAACTACAGAAACATCCAGCTTCACAGTCTCTAAAAATCTACTGGAAAATCAGTCCTTAACTGGCTTCAAAATGCTGACTTTATGCACGGGGGAAAAAAAAATAAACTGACAAAAACCCCCACAACAGTACAATTTTCCTTTTAGACTGAAGCTTTATGAGTTTTCATACTAAGGCTGAAGAAATAACCTGAATTTAGCAAGAATGTGCTGGAGCTTTCATCTCACCTAAATTTATCTGTATAGGAGTTGCAAGTGTAGTACTATCTTATTTAATTAATAATCTGGGTTTCCCTTGTAGACAGAGGAGGCAATATAGCATCTTCACAGTCTCATATTTCTCATGTTGAATTAGAGTGAATGATCTCGTGGAGGTGCTGATTTCTCTCCCGCAAATGAACTTAGAGGGAGTCTCATTGTTTACTTAAGATGAGGTAAAAAATGTTTTAGAAAGCCAGAGCTAAATGCTATGAACATCATTTGAAGACAAAGATTTAAAAAAAATAAGAGTAAGACACTTGAATACCCCAAGATTTAAAGGTTGTAGCAAACTTTCCTGGTGATTTGCACTCTGACATCCCCATTCCCTTTGAAACACCCACTGTCCACATTCAGCTGCGTATCCAAATCTGTACATACAGATGTTGAAGTTAATTTCTAAGAATTTAAGAGCTCATTTTCACTGGGATTTAAAGACATAACCCTTGCATGATGTCCCTAGATTTGTTTTCTTGGTATTGTGAATGCTTTAGAGAAAGAAAACGAGTGCCAGATTTTGAATGCCATATCCTGACTTTGGCCTCCTGGAGTAGCCTATCCCATTCTGCAGAACTGCAGCTGGGACACAAGATGTGACTTAATGAGGTTCTTGGTTAATCTTCTGTAGATGCAACTGTGCTCTGGATTTATCCAGATATGAAAATTTCCGAAGACGTCTGGGAAATTTTGTGCTGTCAAGAACTCCATACTAGTGTTAGTTGAAAAAGGATGCAAAAAATGCACAGCATCTGAGGGCTCACACCTAAGTCAGTGGCTTGCAAGTGTAAAGAAAGTCTCTAAAAGGTTATTTTCATAAAACAAAGGAAGCGAGTTAAATGTTTTCTGCAGATAATTGAAAAATTGTCTCAGCAATAAAAGGTACAGAACAGGGGGAGCAATGGCATGTAAACAACCAATCAACTTGAGACCTGCTATATCTTCGTCCAACAATAATACCTGGACTGTTAAATCTCTCTCACAGGAGCTTTATTTTCCTTTACAGCACTGCACTGTATTTTGCCTTCTATATCTGGCACTGAAAACACATTCTTCTTTTCCTTCTGATAAAATGATGAAGTTTACTGGATTTCATACTAATACAGAAAGAAATAAAACAGCAATAACACCACCTAAGTGGGAAGGATTTCACAGTACCAGGACATTCATCTGGATCTGTAAATACCAGTTATAAATACTGTAGTATAAACTGAGATATATGACTAATACTTCAGTGTTTTATGTAATAATAAATAATAGATAGATGGATAGGTAGATAGATAGATAGAGAGATGACAGACAGATTGAAAACAAAAGTCTTCATCCCTGTCACTTCTAAGATTCACAATTAGATGCTGAGAGACTCCCTGAGCTTCCGTTCATTTCTGCTTTAGCCTGCAAATAATTGAATATTTTTGACACAAAATATTATTCAACTAGGTCCAATTGGCCTGAGAAAATTCAGCTCATCTTGGATAGATGATGGCATGATTTTCCAACATTAAGAACAATCTTCAGTGTGGTTCACAGACTTAGAAATGGATTCTGAAGTTACTCATCCCTTTGGTTAAGACTTCTCATCAAATGTCAAAAAAAGAACACTGTTATGTCAGCCCAGTTAACTTCTTAAGGACAATCTAGTGTGAGAGCAGAGTTTTTGTGGGCTTCCACTGCTGCCAGGGAAGGAGATATTAGCAATGTGATAAAGACCATTTCAGAAGAAAACCCATTTTATGAGACATTTCTGTCTCTTTAAAATAACTGTCAAGATTATAGCAATTATAATACTACTAGTTTTTGTGATTTATTCAAGAATCTAAGGTTAGATAATTGGATGCAAGACTCAGAGAACAGCAAATGCAGGGAACATTTCTATGTACTAAAATGCTTGTGATGGATACTGGAAGGACTCAGTCCAATCCTCTTTCCACTAAAATCAGAAAACCACCTCCTAACACAAAAGTTAAGAGAGATATTTTTATATTGTTAATGGACAAATAGAGAAGATTAATACATTTGGGAATTCCTATTTTCCTTAGGACTAATACATTTGTGAATTCTTATGTTTCCTTATAACCTTTACTTTACAAGCAAAGACTTTCTGAAATGTAAAAGTTTCAGCTTATTTAGAAACACAGGCATTGAGGTTTTTCATTGAAGATTATGAAATCTTCTGAACAATTAGAAAATTTTCTTTTAGTTGAGACAGGTTTCCTTTTGTGAAATATTTTTTTTCTCATTTAAACTTTTTTTCGTTCATTTTTGTTTAAAGAAAAACTTAGAAAATTTAGAAAATTGTCAGAAAATTTACAAGATATATTTCTCTCTCTCGTCAAGTTTTGGCTTGTGCACAATTGTAATCAATGATCTGACATGCAAAATGACTTATTTTTCCCTCAGATTATTCTTATGTTTAACTACAACCTACCATGCACACACTGCTAAATCTCCTCTTCAGGTACCTGATCTTATCCTGCATATGCATTGTTTTCTTTCCTTCTCCCACCTTGTGCCTGTAAACTTATCCTTAAAGCCCACTATCTATCATTTGTTCTAAAAACTAACTAACTGCATATTTGTTTTCCAGATGCTGCTGCCAACAAATTATTCCCCAGTGATTTAAGCCTGAAGTTCATCCATTACTGTTTAGCTTATAGAACATATTTCTGGAACTCAGAAGACTTTTAACTTCAGTTTGTGTTCCTTCCACCAGGAAAATTCAAAACAAAACAGTAAATTTTCACTCCAAAAAAGCTAAAAGACCACAGGAAATGCAACAAGCAGCTTCTATATTAACAATCAAATGAATTAATCCACTGTGCCGTTTGGCCATATTGTCTAAAAGGGTTGTGATGCTTCATAGAAGACAGACCTCCCCTAAAAGATCAAGCTAACTATAAAAACAGCACCATCGCAATTACAGTGGCTTTGATGCTAAAATTAAACTTTCCTAAAGTGCATCACCATGAGAAATGTCAAGTTTCTTACATGTCACTTTTCTACTGATATTCCCAATTCCCACTGTAGAGTAAGAATCTCATTTATTCCTGCCCGTGTAGTTACATCAGTACTAAACTGAGTGTATCAAAATGCAGGAAATTTCTACCCCTGTCTGAAATGAGAATGCTGAAAATCTTTTTCCAGGTGCTGCCCATTCCTTTTAGATCTTAGTTGCCAAGAGTTTCATGGCTTAATTTGGTCAAACTGGCTGTTAGAATTACTTCTGGATTCTCCTGTTTGTCCCAATTCACCAGAGCAGTAATTCTCTCTCTTCTCCCCCACGGTCCTACTGCCCCCTGATGAATCTGGATGATGTTCAAGTGTGCCTGGTGCTTCTAGTGCAAAGGGGGATAGAGATCCCTTTGACCACTGTTTGATCCAGTCTTACCTTTTGGCAAAGGTCTTCCTCCTTCTCTTTGGTCATATTTTATCTGTAACGTGGAAGGTGCCTGCACTGAGACAGGGAAGAGATGGAAAGAGAGGTTTGAACTGAGTATCCACTTGTCTTCGTCTCCTTCTCTTACTCCTGTGTTGCTTTTGCAACACCCAGAAGATGCTTTGGGATTTGGGTTTTTTGGTTGTTTGGGTTTTTGGTTGTTTAGTTTGTGTTTTTATTTAATCAACAGTATCTTATGGACTACTACTGTGCATTACGTGAAGTAACTTAAGACAGAAACAAAGTGCAGTGCTCAAATAGTTAACACTATTTCAGGGATCTATGTGTAAAAATCAATTTTAGTTATTCACAACCTTTTTTCTTCTTTCTTCACTCAATTACCTTATTGACCACTTATTTATAAACTAAAAAAGACACATATTCTCTCTGTTTGTTCCATAGAGGAAACAAAAAATTGCTTTATTTAATCCTGATGTTGGTGGATTTCTACCAAGGGAAAATTTGGCTCAAATGTTCATGAAGAAAGTCATTGAATGAAAATAGATTTTACTTTGGCTTAGTTATTCAGTTCACCTAATTTTATTTTTAAAATATATGTTTGCACATAGTCTCACCAGATGCAGACGTCTGGTCCTGACTGTTAAAATCCAAGTAAATTATTATTTCACATATGCATAATTATAATGAAAACCAATAATATTAAATGTGGTTGCATTTTTTTTTTTTCATTATTTCTTATGATAAACAGGGATGGGGAAAATATATCTTTAATATGCTGGACAATATAAAAAAAAGAAAGAAATGAAGTAAACATTTTGAAAAGTTGTTCACAGGAAATAAAAGTGAGTAGGTTTCATAACTGCTAAACACCATTACCTGCTATTGAGTTCTACTGCAGAGAGTGGATTAACAGCTGTTGTTAGAAATTGTTGGTGTAATGGAATTATTTATGGTGTCATCTGTTTAATTCTTGTGGGAAATGTTCACACAGTCTGTCAATGAAGTGCACAAATACAGCTAAAGCATGGTTTATTGACTATTCTGAATTATTTCATTTTATGTTTGGTAAAACAGGCAAATTTGAAAGTGTTCGCCTTGTCTGGCTTCTCCAAGTTTATCTAATGAATGTTAGAGTTGATTTGAAATATGTCTTTCCCTTTTTTCTACCTCTGATCAGTCTTCCTTGGTACCACTGCTTGGCTTATTCAAAAGTTCACATTTAATACATTCAATAGAACACTTTGATTGTAAAGAACACCACCCTGTAAAGATTGATGGAGATTAATTCTAGTCCACTCATTCTTGACCGGTGCTTCAAAAACATTTGGGATAAAAATGTTAGTCTTTGTGTGTTCTTATTTTTCATTTCTCCGCAGTTCTGCCATTGTCTCTCTTGGCTGGAGCTAGAAGCAGAATTGCAGAAATGCCACCAGAAAGGCTGTGCTACTGGGGAATAGATGAGGCATGTTGTTTCAGATTTAATTAGAAAAGTTTTGTACAGATTTGCTCTGTAGGCCACATTTCAACATTAAAGTTGAGGGCAGCTGATGCCATCTGCTCCATTTAATGCAAATTCAATGCAGCCCTTCGGCTCTTGGCAACTTACCAATACGGTCCTCAAATTATTTGGGCAAAGTATGACCACCCCTGCTGTACCGAGTGCCCCTGTCTTCTCCCCCCTCCAGCCTAAGCAGTGATGGATTTTTTTGTGCTTGTCTGGCTGGTCATGTGTGATTTCGAGGAAAAAGATAGTTTCTATCAATCAAAAAACAACACTCATCATTAGTCTTCTGGGACACATGCTGCAAACCCTTAGGACCAGCTTTTCAAAGGAAGAGAATATTGTTTCTGATGTGAAGTTGATGGATGTTTCATGTACTGTGTGTGACAATGACACAAGAATTTCCAAGAGCAGAGGATCCTCCCAAACCTGTCTTAGCTGCTTTGTGTGATCCAAGCTTTAAAGAATATCTATGCCTCACTTCTTAATGGGTACCAATACTGAAAAATACAAAGAGATGCCCAGGAGAAAAAGTTGTTGTTAGAAAGTAATTATTTGTCATGTTATCTGTCCAATTCAGAAGGGAGCTGCCAGGGAGCAGGGGTCTGGCTTTCTTGTGACTTAGCAAAGCACTACATACAGATATGGAAGAGTGGAAATTACCAGTGAAATAAAAAACCTGGTAATTATTATCCTTTTCTAATTTAATGACTAGCTAACTTTATGAACTGTCATAAAAATATGTTTGATCAGAAGAGCGATTTCTAAAGTCCTTTTTACCAAACTGACCTATGTCAAAAGAAAAATCAACCAAACAAAATAATACACAGACCTATAGTTATCAATGTGTTTGACTTTATAGTTGCCTTAGATCAAACCAATTGTTCTGTTTCACAGAGGGAGATAGGATACAAAGGGAGTCCAGATGATTTTCCTAAGGTCACTTGGGAAATTTATTACAGACTGAGGGAACAGTCTGTGGGAACAGAACGGAGGGAACATATCCATGTGTCCCACTGCCAAGCTAATGTCCAAGTTACAGTGTGTGTTCATCATGGTAGTACTATGTCAAAAAACGTTATATTCCTTCTGCCATAAGTGCAATACATCTCAAGGATAATTGCATACCTGATGTATAAGAGAGAAGAAATTGAATGTATTAAACAAAGAAAATGGAGGGACAAAGAGGGGGGTGGAACAGGGTGAATGGGGTGAAGTAAGTCTGTTACTTGGGACACTCCTTTCTTTGTGCTCTCATGCCTTGAGATCTCTATGTCTGCATAGTGGTAGAAATCCACTCCACAGCACTCTGACAGGGACAAAGCTGTACCAGCTACAGTTGCTGAAGGTTTTAGAAAGAAGGCAATGACAAACTCTTTGTTGTGGCAAAAATTAAATAAGAATCAAAAAAGCCAAATTTATCTGTCCATCTATCTGTTTGCTTGTCTGTTTATTCATTTCTTGATTTATTTACTTGTTTGCTTGCTTGCTGGCTGAGGATAGAGGACAGGCTGGACATTTGGAAAGCCTACTTTGTCAAGAGGATAGAAAACCAATGGCCCAAGTTATCCAGAGTGGTTTGCTCCTCCCTGTGCTTGAAGGTTTTTATCATTCTCCTAGAAAAGGCCATGTATGATCTAATGTAGTCATGGTCAAAACCCCACTATGAGCAGAAGGTTCAGGGAGGACCTTCAGAGGTCTATAGTTTCTATAGTTTTGTAATTATTCAGGAGATTTTTCATGGGGCCGCAGCTTCCTTTGGGAACTCCAGACCTTGTAATGGAACATCTGGGCTTGGAAAACTATTAAACTAAGCAACCTCAAAGGTTTCCATGTAGTTAAAAATTTCAGGTTTAGCTACCTCTGAGAATGTCACTAAAGGCTCTGTTTATAATCCACAAACATTAATAGACCCTCCTGATGAACAATTTAGATGACTTTGAGATATAATTTTGATTGCCACTTTAAAATGAGATAAACCATACAGTAGAATAATCCTTTCTCTTCTTTGACCAGAAATAATTGAGAGGAGTATGTCAAACAAAAACCTCTACGCTGTAGCTTCTAACACTTAGTTAGAAGGAAAGGGGTCTTCATGGAAACTGGTATAATTTTTTTAGTCATATGGATTTTTCCTTTTGGCAGAACAAAGGTGATTTCTCAGTACATATATTAGTCTTGGGTTAATATACTGGTGCAAGTTTTCTTCATTGCACTGAGCTTTGGATGAGGGCCTAATTCAAAATGCTTCTCTTTGGAAAGATTGCTGAAGAAACAAGCATCATTAGGGATGATACACTAGGTGAGGGAGATGGGGAATTTAGTTGATTGTTTCAGCTGTGAGGTACCTAGAAATATAGTATGTTATGAGGTTGCTCTTTCTGCTTTGATATATTGTGTTTGTCAGTAGTGCCTGCCACACTCAGATAGGCACCTTTTCTTGTTTTGCAAATGTAACTGTCTCAATAAGGATAATTAAATAAAGCCCCTGAGGTCCCACGTACCACAGTTCCTCTTTCTTTCTTTCTGCTCCAGCCCAGGAAGTGGCAGGGGGAAGGGTACCATCTCATTACCTCCCCATTTACATTTGGGAGGGCTGTCACTGCATCCATGCAATGCTCTATACTCTACTTACTAGGCTCAAATCCACACCCCTCCAAGACTGTGGTCATCTTATGGACTCACTAATTTGTCTGGGACACAGAGGACGAGTGAAAGGCCTTTGTTTTTGGGAGATTTCTGAAAGTCATTTGAACTGACATGGCACCCGGTTCCATCAATTCAGTCACTCCTTTTTCTGAAGACTGGATGTTCACACCTAAAATGGTATTTCAGGAGGCAGAGTATGAATTAAACTAAATAAATCAAAGTCTGTAAAAAAAGGAGATAAAATTTAGTTTCTGGAAATATTTTCCTGAAACAGCTTTAACAATTTTTACCCCTGAAACACCAAAAAAAGACACACGCACTTTATTATCTTCTATGTGTTAATTGCTTGTTTCACTATGAATGTCTTAAATGACTGCTTTGAAAACTAAACAAAAAAGAAAAAAAGAAAAAGAAAATGATGCCCTCATTGGATGTAAGTCACCTGGGATGACCAGTATGGTAAATTTTTAATAAGAAGATGAAGCATTGAGTGATTTACTGCTAATCCCATTGTGTGAGCTGGAGGAGACTAAAGAACAAAGGTTTACCATCCCTTTGGAGATTTGTTTCATCTGCACATCAGCCTACAATTAATGGCCATTTAACTGTTGTTCTCCTGCTGGACATTGGTGGATTGATTCAGTAAATAAAAGTGACAGAGCAGTGTCCCATGGCAGTATAATAGAAACCGGCTGCACCTGTTATTTGCGAATCATTGCTTGCCAGGGCATTGACCTTTTCCAGTCTAGCTAAAACTAATAGGAGAAATTATGGGACAGATTAGTTAAATTTAATTATAAGAAGTTGTATGGCAGAATCTCAGTTTCTTGCAATTCACTGTGAACCACAGTACCATGTCAACAACACCAACTCCTCCCCTTTTCCTAACTAGTCTTTACCTTGTGATAATGACCAGTTTCTTAGTTAACACTTATCAAAGCAAAAAGCTGTGGTTACCTACTCTAAGGGCTTGTTGTGAGGAAAAGACTACTGCGTAATGAGCAGTATGTAACAAAGTCTGCTCTTGCTTTCTCTGAATAAAGAGGAAGGAAAGATTATGATGAGAGAATTAAACAAACAAATAAACAAAAAAACCCCACCAAACTCTAACCAAAACCCAAAGAACTGCTGTAGCTCCTGCAAGCATGTGTTCTCTACATCCCAACCCAATAAGAAAACAACTGGCATCAGGTTTCTGAGTATTTACAAATATTTAATGACAGGTTTGTCCTCTATTTCAGCTGACAGGAATATGAGGGCAGGGACAGAGATGGAGTGGGTAGGGAAGGCAGGGCAGAGTGATGTAATTTCTTTTTTTCCTGCTGCTGTTGCTGAAGTTATTATAGAAAGAAAACTGCTCCAAGTTTTACAGTTGGCCTAATACTCTGTTTCTCTCTTGAAACAATCTGGCTACAGGGATGGATCCAAAGCTGGTCAGGACCCCAAATGAGTGGCATGTGCTAATAGGGAATACAACAGGGTTTGCTCAGCAAGAGCAAGATGGTGGTCAGGACTATAGGAACTTCACAGAACTGTTTTCACAGCTGAATTTGTCAGCAGTGCCTGAGGATTTTTTCAGAGTATATCTCCAAGTTTATTCAATAATATCTTGATGAAAACAAAAGGAGAAACCAGGAGGCCTTCTTTCTTTTTTCAAACTTAAAAAGCATAAAAGGAACGGAAGGAATAACAATGAGAGAAAGCCTTTCTGAAAGGGGTCTCCTTAAATGTGCCTACCTAGTAAGTGTGCAGGGAATTAGAGGTCAGCAAGTAAATGGAACTTAACCCCCGCCAAAAAAAGGTATGGGATGGCTTTATAGCTCATTTCTCTCTTTGTGTTCACTCCACACAGGTCGAATATTGCATCTGTTTTCACAGCAGCTTCTTTCCTCCAGATTATCCTGGAGGGGAAGAGGAAGAAGCCCAACCCACTTACGTGACAGGTTATCCAAAGGATATACAGGCACTCTGTGAGTTGCTGTCCTGTGGAACTAAGCTGCAGGAGCAAGGCAGGGACAGAAAAACATGCTTATTGATTAAGGAATTTGTGACATCCTCAGTGCTGGCATTTGGCTGACTATGCTCACGCTGTTCTCCAACACAGGTGCAGGTAGGCTGATACGTTAGGCCAGCTGAAAAAGGTGCAAAGCTGGAATGGGGTAGTAAGCACAGCATGAATCCTCAGCTCCCCCAAGACTGCTGGCAGGAAGCAGAGATAGAATAGAATAAAAATGTAGCTGGATTCATTTGCTGCACAGCTCAAGCCCTCCACAGAATGCTAGACATGTAAACATGTGGCTAACAATCCTAAAATTAATGTGCTGTGTTCAAATGGACTTCAAACATTTTGCTTTCATTCTGTCAGCATTTGACTCTCTGAAAATAGAAGGGGAAAGCAAGGGGAAAAAGGGGGACAAAATAAGGATGAAAGGATTAATAAAAGGCAAACACAGCAGAGTGTGTCAGGCATCTTGAGAGGTCTCCGAACATCTGTCAAACAGTGCACATCAAACAGAGTCTGTGGTGTCACTGGTGTTGGAAACCACGGCAGAGTCAGAAGTGGCCTGGGTGAGGCAAAAATACTTCCCAAGGAACGTGAGTAAGCTGTGGCTATCAGGAAAAAAAAAAAAAAAAAAAAGGGAGTTGCGTTGTTTCTACCATTGTATCTTTGAAAAAGTCATTGTTTTTGGAGAGCTTGACCACCTCAGCTTCCTTGCTGACTGTCTACACTTGTTTAAATGCAGAGCAGAAACAGCTCTCATCTTGTCTCCCTCTTGGCATTGTTTGTGCTGCCATGAACCAAATGCTACAATGCATATAATCCTGGAAAGAGGAAAAGTCTGGAAATCATGAAGCAATAGCACAGAATGCTCCTCAAGCAAGAAAAGAGCCCCCAGTGTGAGATGACGATTTTCACAGAGACATGATAAGGGACAACCTGAGTAAGGAAGGAGATAATTTGTGAAAATAAATAAATCACATCTTTGCTTTTATTTCTAGGTACATCCAGTAAAATAATATTTCCTAGAAAGGCTGTTCTGCTGTGAATTGGAGCAGATCCTCATATGAACAGACTCAAGTTCTGACCAACATCTGAACCTCGGGAAAAAGCTAGGATTTAATATGCTGAAATTATGCTGGATGTACAGCAATTAACAATGAAATTTTGATGACAAATCCAGACATTCCTTACTAACATATTTTATTTTCCACATTCTGTGTTTGTCTGTAACTGCACATCTGCTCAAATATGGGACACTTGGGTTACAGAGCAGATTACTCAAAAACCACCTCAAAACCACAGGAAAATTACTCTGTTTTTTTGTGTCCCTCAGCTGTTCCTATTACTTCTTCTTCTTCAAAAAAAATATTCCTCATGTAAGACATGGTGCCCCTTGGGTGAGTAAAGGCTGGCGATCTTTAATTAAATTAATCAAAGCCAGGGACAAAATCTGTGGGGAATATTGGGAAAGCCTCTAGGTTAATTAATCAGACACAGAGAAGTAGTTTAGGCTCAAGACATAGCTGTTGTGCTTTCTTAAAAGACGAGCTCATATGAATAGAAATATTTTCAATTTCTGTTTTTTAAAGCGCAATGTAAAAAGGTATCATTCAGCTCTTCAGCTCATGCAAGGTCATAGATGGTCCTAGTAATGACAAAATACTTCTTATTTTAGTCCTAGCCTCTCCCCATATTATTCTTCAAGTTCAATTCTTATTTCCTATTCTTATTCCTTTTTTTTTTTCTGTCTTGTAAGTACAAATTTACTACTCATGAAAGCGAGTAACTAATTACTCTGGGACAAAACTAGGCAAAGTGATAAAAACTGCATCTTCTTTTGTTCCTGTGTAATTACAGAAATTGCACATTTCTGTCATTGTAAATAATCTACCATGTACCCCAGGACACAAAATCAGTTCTGGGCAAGTCATTATGGGCAGATCTTCAACAGAGACATTGCTGGTCTCTTTTGACCTTTTAAAGAAAAGATCTCCAGTGAAACCCTTGTGCCTGTATACAAAAAACATCAGATGGGATGCCAGCTAGACTTTTACAGGACCAGTGAAGAGAATTAACACATTTGTCCTAGCTCCTTTTTGGTTGTTTTTTGTCTCTCAACATTGTATCTCAACAGCCTTTCTCATTGCTATCTTGGCTCCAGTCACTCTTTCACTTCCTAATTAGAAACAAGGTCTAAAAGGCCATGCTTTCCAACTTAATATCTTAGAGAAATGTCCACAAGTATCTTGGGTGAAATCTTAATTTTGTATTTGGTGTGACCATGTCCATGTCTTGGAGGTTTTAGAAGAATGAGGTAGGTCTGGTGATGTACTGTAGCACCAAAACACAGAAAGATGGTTCCCACATTATCACAAACTCCTTTTTTCTTTACATACATTTTCTACTGTTATCTTTTCAGTTCTGTCTTCTTTGTATGATGTTTTTTATACTTTACATATGCCTCTTTCTTGCCCTTGATTGCTTTTTGCCCACTCATATTCATTCAAATTAGCCTTTTTTACTTCCAGCATATTTATTGCTAGTTGGCATGAATAACCCCTGGGTATAAATTAATTTATATTTGAATACTTTCAATTTCCACTCTAATTCATATATTTCAGTTAAGCCCCTGATGTCAAAAAGCCTCTCTAGGGAAGAGTGGATGGCTCAGGGGACAGGTAATAAACTCCCTTGTCTTTTCCCTGTAGACCACTTGTTCAACTTGGCCTACAGATAGTTGGTAGTAGCTGAAAGTCCTCATTCTTCATGGTTTTTATAGATTTGAGCTACACAGGCTTCAGTGTATGATGTATGAAAATACCATCATTAAAACTGGGCAAACAAAGACAATTTTCTTCCTTCAAACATATTTAGTCAAACAGAAGTTTCTACAAGAGTGTGTTCAGATAGTATTTACATACTTACTCCTAGATGTTCCCAGGATATATTGAGTTTGGGTTATTATTTATATTCATATTTTTTGCATTTATTTATATATATATGTGTAATATGCGTATATAAAATTTCAGTTTATTAATGCTTACTTAAGAACTAGGAGGAGCTTTTGCTCATGAATCAGAGCATACTGGAGAGAGGCAAACAAACACAACTGTAGAGGAACCAGCCTATCAGTTGTTCTTATTTTCAGTTTGTCACTAAAAGAAGTAGAAATCTCAGCTGAAGTCAGAGCCCTCTTGTGCAAGGTGGGGTACATGTGCATGGTAAGAGTGAATTTAGGTTCCAAAAGAGCTTGCTGTCTGCATAACAAGTGAGAACAAAATGTCTCCCAACAGCACTGCCTATACCTGTGACAGATTTGCAGGAATGTGACAGGAAAGAATTGCATGCAAAGCATGCTAAAGGGCTGTCTGTCGCCTTCTGTCTGGTGGGAAGGAACAGGACTCTTTTTACAGCTCAAAGCCATGTATCTAGACAAATAATATCCTAAAATCCCTACATCTATTTATTTCCTGCTGTTTCAGCCCCCTTTTTTTCCCACAGACACAAAACCTCCGAGATTTGTTCAGTTTTCCCTGCTATTTGTAACACTCAGGTCAACCAATTAGACAACAAGCAGGCAAAGGGAAAAAAAAAAGTAAAAAATGGGTGGCAGAGGTGACCAATCATATGGCATAAACAGTGAATCAGGATTAGTGGACATTCATAGCCAGCAGCTTGCAAGAAATCCATGGGCTCAGAATTGTTCACACAAACTGCTCAATGAGCAAGTGCAAAGACACTAATCCATAAGGGTCACATTCCACCCTTGCAGATTCCTCAAACAGAAAAAGGAAAGCAGGGGGGCTAAATTAGTTGCATAAATTACTTGCGATGAATATTCTGAGAAGCTGTAGTTGTGTTTGTTTGTCACTTCCCACCCTAATGTCAATTAGTCAGGGCCAGATGTTAGCACACATTGACAACAAAACTCCCTCCACGTCCTGAGGCAGAAAGTAATGAGTGAAGGTGGCAGATCTATGCTAAAAGGGTCTTTAATAGACTAAAGTCCAGTTTTTCACATGGATTTAGGTATCTAAATCCCTTTGGAGACCTCAGCTGTGGGATTCTGTACACAACTAGGTGAATGCATCAAGGAATTCTGGCAGTTACTTGTTTTTCTCTCATTTTGCTTCTGGCAGTCTGGCTGCTTGACAGACAAAGATGGGGTCGAAAAGACCCTGAAAATCTGAAATAAAATGAAAAAAAATTGCTGATCTGCACTGATGCCAGGAACTGAACTGGTTTAGTGCCATCAACAATACCTAAAACTGCCTGTAGTTTTGAAAAAGACTTGGGTTTTTTTATGATTTGCTGTAAGAAATGATTTTTAAAATAAGGCTGCTTTTCTGTAGTTTCTGTGAAAAGAAAAATTGAAGTAACTTTTTCTATTGAGTTTGGGCATTCTTGTCATTTTTTTTTTCTGTATTGTTTTTAGTTTAGAACTTTAAAGTTTCTCATAAATAAACTGGATTGCTGGGCTGAACCCTATCACAAATAGAGGCTCTGTGATCTTTGTTTTGGCTTATAGTATGCGTTATGGGAAACATGTTACAATCAGGCATCATGGAATATATAGTCCAGTAAGGAATTATGCTTTATATGGAGGACTGAGGGCATTTGGCACTACAATTCCAGTTCCCATAAGGCACCACAGTACTGTAACCAGATGCCGTTTACTATTGAACTGACTCCAAATGAAACATTCTCATTTAATTTAACACACCAAAATTAAATATTTTGATCTGGGAATCTGGAAGCATTTTGTTTTGACTGAAAATGTCAAAACAAAATATTCTAACATATCTGAGTACTTTTTATTTTTTCTAGAAATCTTCCTGTAGAGGGAAAAGGTATTTTGACTCTTGGGGAGTTTTGTTTGTTTTTTTGTTTTTTGTTTGTTTGTTGAGTTCAAGTTAACAGTATAGAAACATGGGTGCGGAAGTATTTAAAGGGGTTGAGATTCTAATACCATTCCCAATCAAAGAGTATTCAGTATATTCTCCAAATCTTCCACAGACAATGATTTCCAAACCATGCACCACAATCCTGGTATTTCATCAACCTCACAATTAACATTTCTGGCTGGTTAAATCTTCCTCCTGCAGTTTCACTTCTACCACCTGCCACATTGCTCCTTCATTTTGCAAACATATTCTCTTTATTCAATGAAGATTGTCAGCATGAATTTCTTTTTGCAGATTAAGACACACAAACTCAAATACAGAGTCTTCCCGTGGGCTGTGTGTCAAAGTCCCGTGGTGACCATAGGGTCTCAATTCAATTTACTTGAATAGAGACCTTGTTGCCTCTCAGGGTGTTATAGATTATGGGATGGGCAGGTAGAGCAAAGGGCCTTTGGGAGTTCTCCTCTCTGTGGAGCAGCAGATAGAAACAAAGCCATCTACACTAAGGCTTTATGAACATTGTGGGTGACACAATATAAGAAAGATATTGAGCTATTAGGAAGTGTCCAAAGGAGGCCATGAGGACGATGAAGGGCCTTGAGGGAAAGCTGTGTTAGGGCAACTGGTACGTTCAGCTAGAGAAGAGGAGACTGAGGGGAGGCCTCATTGTGGCCTTCTAGTTCCCTGTGAGGGGCAGAGGAGGGGCGGGCACTGATCTCTGCTCCGTGTGACCGGTGACAGGATCTGAGGAATAGCGTCAGGTTGTGCCAGGGGAGATTAAAGCTGGATATCAGGAAAAGGTTCTTCACCCAGGGCATGATGGGGCACTGAACTGGCTCCCCAGGGAATGGTCACAGACCAAAGACTGGCAGAGATCAAAAAGTGTTTGGGCAACCTTCTCAGGCACTTGGCGGGGTTATTGAGCTCCTGTGCAGGGCCGGGAGCTGGACTCGATCTCTGTGGGTCCCTTCCAACTCAGAATAATCTATGATTCTATGATCCTATGATCTTTGTCTGTGGGTAACAGGCCAGGCCTTTAAAGGCCAGTAAAAAACTCATTTACTATAATCTAAAAAAACCCAAAGAGCAGGTGAGTATATTGGGTGTTTATATGCATAGCTTGCATGAAAACATCTGTGTGTAAATACCTAGATGCAGGTGTTTTCAACCTCAAATTGAATCTGACCATCAATGTCTACTAGCATATTCTATATTCCTTCAATATCTGTAAGATTTTTCTCTAGACTTTGGTTTTGCTCTTTGAATTCCTTTGTCTCTTTACAGTCAGCCCTATTAGTCTCTAATTTTTCCTTTTTATTTTTAAGGAAGAACTCTTCTGAATCCCATTCTTTCTAATAATAACCTTCTTCACTAAATTTCAAAGCTGTTGGAGTCTGTCTTACACTCATTGTTTCCTTCTCAACTTTTGCTGCCCGTTCTTCTTTCCTGAAGATTACACATTTATGCATTTCATGGCTACTTTATCCTAAGTTCCTTACATATTTTGCATTCCCAGGTAGCTAGCTATTGGTTAGGGGATTCCAAGAAGAACTACCTTCTTGGTTTTTCTGACATTTCTTAAAAAAAAAGAAAAAGAAAAAAAAAACTTAGTCAAACTACAAGGTATCTCCAGCATGTGTTTCCTGCATAATATGATGCCACTATCAGTGTTTCATAAAATAAAATTATCTCTCCCTGCAAAGTGTATTTCCACAAATAAACCAAAGATGATTAAATCCTTGTTGTGTTAAATGCCTGGTGAACATTTCAATATGAGTACGTGTCATGGCTTGCTACAGGATCAGGCCAGATACACACAATTTTGTATGGTAAATTCTGTAGTTTCATCAGAACTGGTTCTCTCTTGCAAAGCAGTGTTGCTCTTATTAGAGTGGACTTTGATATGTTGTTTACTGTGAGATTTTACTTGTAGTACCTCTCAAAAGAACAGTCAGCTCTCTGTTGATAATGTTTCTGAGTCAGAATTTTTGGCAATTTGGATTAAATTTCTTATTTTGACACTACGCAATTCCCATTCATTATTTAAATGTATAGATCACCCCAGCCATGTCACTCTTTCCTCTCTTCCCTTCTAAAATCAAAGATAATTCCTAAAACAAAAACTGTCCAAGGGATTAATAATTGCACAACAGACTCCTGATTAAAAGAAGCTTTTATCATCAGTTTCTTTAGAGGACCAGAAATCTGCCATCACATACAACCAGAGGGCCTTCCTCCCTCCAAGATTTTCTGATTCTAACCCTCAAAATAAGGACACTGACAAGTATTTTTAACACATTTCCACTGATACTGCATAAATCCAGAGGCATTTATATGCTAATAAAATCAAAATAGGTGTGATTAGTGAGTGGAGAGTGTCAAGATGGCTGTCCTTTTGCCATCAACACATGATAACAGCTCTGACGCCACATTAAGGCGCTGCATATTGTATAAACCAAGAAAGGTTATAGGACATGACAGACTCAGATAATAGTAAGCCCTGAGAAGTCACACCCCATCTATTACATATTTATTATGCATTACAAATTGTAAATATTTTAAAAATAAAAATACCCGAAGATACAGTGTGGGTAAATTCTTAATGCTTAATGAAATTATTCATGATATACAAAAAGCAACCCAACTCAACAAATAAGATGAAGGTTAATGCATGCGGATGAATATAAAAGAGAACCCAGCCCTGACGAGTAATATGCTGTGTCCTTCCCCTGGTTGATCCCAGAGTGAAATTAATGCAACCTCATTTTCATCATTAGGAGCTGTCCCTAGAGCTGAGGTGCAGAAGACCAGAGAGGAAGCAAAGAGCAAAGTCCAGACACTTTCTTTCCTTCTTTTTCTCAGAAGTTTTCACAGCTGAGTAGTTTTCAATATATATATATTATATCTATCTTGTATTTATCCCTCCTATCTACATCTTTAATTCATACTTTTTCAGTAGTTTGCTTTATCCACTTTCTAACTCAAAAGGTCAGTCACAGGTTGGGAAGGGCTGTGATATGGAATGTTAGCTGAAAATAATAGGAAGTTCAAAAAGAGGTAAACAAAAGGAATAGGCATAATAGGTCCACAGAGGATTTCTTTCTCTTTCAAGGATTTCTGATGTTCTTACTTATAATGATCATAGATCACAGTGCATCATGTCTACAACTGCACTTCCTCTTCATTTGTAGCTGCAAGTCTGCTGGCTGTAGAGTGAAAATGAGTCTGGAGCCATTTGTGGGTATTAGGAAACCTCCAGCACTTTTGTGAGTTCGTAGGTGTTAGCCTGTGCCTTAGCCAGGCAGTAAATGTCTTATTTACCGTCTCTCTTTTCCGGAACTATTTCAGCTGTTTTCCTGAGTGTTTCACATGTTCCCATTCCCTGAGTTAAGGGATGGGATAGCACTGCTAAGCAGTGTTAAACGTGCTGCCCCCCAATACTCTGGACGAAAGACCACTTGTGTAGTGCAGAAAATGGGAATACTGTAGCATCCTCCTCAGCCTCACAAACTTGAAGGAAAGCACTGTGCTGGGAGCTACAGCTCTCCACTGTTAATCTCTCCCACTTAATGACTACTTGCAGCAATATTCTTCCTCAGCAATGCTTCGCAAAAGCTGTTTAGTTCTGCACCATCACATCTCTGTCTCCTAAATCCCATTATTTGCAGCTAGAATCCTGGGCTATAAAGAGAGAGGTTTGATCCACGTATTCCCCTATCCCTTGAGACAGGCCATTTGGAGTCAGGGACGTTGCTCTGCCACAGCACTGTCTGCTGGGACGTCTCCACCACTGCCCAGGGTTCAGTCACAGCCACCATGGGCTGTCCTGGGGTGCATAGCTGCCCTTGTGTACAGCAAAGCATATACTGGTCACATCCCACTCCTGGGGCTTTGACTGGGCTGCCTCCAGAAGAATTTCCACCTTCAGGTCCCTTCCCAAGACACAACGAAGGTGTATCCAGAAGACAATTATTCTCTAGAACTTCTGCCTCTTTTCCTTCACCAACTTTAAAGGAAACAAAAGCCACTGGTCTTCAACTGAAAGGCCTCAACCTAATCCCTAGAGCTATAAAAAGTTAGTGCACTCTGAGCACCAGCTTCTGAAGGAGCATCGCTGGCCACCTCTGATCATACAGCACCTGTGGAAAGATGAAGCCATGGAGACTGGTTTGTGACCTGAATTATTTTCACAAGTGTAAGAGGGTTGCAGGTAGGTGCGTATGAGTCTTCACAGTGTGTAATCCATGGTTCTGTCTATCTATTCCTCAAGTTTTGCTTTGTAACATAAATGAAAAATTGTCCTTGCTTTTATTTTCTGAAATCTTCCTCAATAGCTTTTTAACAAAGAAAATGAAAAGACAGATTTTCTAGTGTATCTGGAGAATTAAGAAAGCTGAGCTTCAGCATATCCATGAGAGATGGAAAAGTAAGAATAACTCAAGGGATGTTTGCCCCTGTATAACTGTGAATACTTTAACTTTTGGCCTCTGCTTATTTCACCTAAAAACACCAAAGGGAGAGACCTAACTCACCTGTTTGTGTCCTGAACACAGGAAATCACAAAGTAAATCAGGACAAGAATGGCATAGACACAGCAAAATTAAGATCATCCTTTCATTGTCATTTCTGTTTTTCTTGTAATACCCACTGTCTACAAATTTCTGGTGTAAAAAATTCTTCCTTCCTTTCCTTGGAGGCGCCTTCCTCTTCCCCAGGCATTCCACATGTCACTAGGACAGAAGACCACTGCAGTATCTCTATGCTCTGAGGACTACACTGGGATGCCTCTCAGCTCAGACCTGTAATAAATGCCCCCACAGAACCTCCCTGATGCCTTGCTGCCCTTTAGCCCTGTGGGTACCACCTCAGTGATTTGCACACACATGAGAAATTGTACAAAGCATTCAGAGGCTGAAAATGCCTTGGCATTGGTAAGAGGGGGGGAAAAAGAAAGGTCCTTATTTATAATATCTGTTCTCTCCTCTCAAATCAGAAACTTAGTCTTATTTAATTAAGTTGTAAAGGTTTTTCTTGTAAATAATCACTTTATCATAATTTCCTGAAACTATCTAATGGGAGTTGGTTGTAAATCAGAGCATTTATCATACTTCCTACTGTCGGTGTCATCGCATCTTGAACCTCTGGATCTTTCTGAGTAATTGATACATCCTTGCCTTCTCTAACTCCTTCCCTCCCTCTCCTTCTTTTCTTCGTCCCTCCCTCCTCACCACCTTAGGTTGGGGAAAGCAGTGCTGACATTCTGAAGAACAGTCTCAGCAGTGGAATGTCATTAAAATTAAAAAATACTGCTGGAAGTAACAAACAGAAGAAAAACCCCCAACAATGGGTAATTTAGGAACTAAAAACAGTGACATAAGGTACGGAATAATGGAATATGAAAAAGAAATTATGACGATGCCTAGTTGACAGATTGTTGTCATTCAACTCTCGGGGGCTTTGTCACAACCTTCCAGTAGGGATGCAGTCTTGAACATCTGGCCAGCAACTGGTGCAGAACCTCCAGGCCGTGCGACGGTGGGGAAGGAGCAGGAGGCCCAGGGAAGGAGGCAGAGATCCCTGTTCTGCCTCCAGCCTCCACCATCACTTACTTCTGTGATTCCTTTGGAGGAGCGTGGGTGTTGAGACAGGCACATTCCTCGCAGGGGGGAAAAACGAACTATGTTAAATCAGCCTTAAAAAAATATGCTGCCAAAGTTTTAACATTCAGAGGTGCTTTCGGCTCCTTTTCACCCCGGCACCTCAAGACTCCCTGTAAACCTCAAAGGGACAAATGGGGACTTGGATGGATGTGTTTGCAGGAGAGTTGATTCAGCCATCATGTTGTTATGCAATTTAAAATACAGTTCCTTCCTGGCAGCATGCAGCCTTTCACAGGGATATCAAGGCTCGTCTGGGGCAGGAATTGGTCACTGAATCAAACACAATAGATTAAAAAAAACCTTCTCAGGCCAAGTATCTTTTCATTTGCAAAAAAGAAATTGCAGTGAATCAGTGCAGCTAGACTAGCTGAAAGAGGTGAGATGACCCCCTGAGCTGACATTTCAAAAGTGAGTAATTACAGATCTAGCCAAACCCTGAGACTCTGTGGTGCAAAAAGTGCAGTGACTTTCTTTTGTTTGATTTTTTTTCCCATGTGACTTCAAAGTAAATCTTCTCTGATGCAAAATGAAGGTTTGTATAACTTTTATGATTAAAAAAATCACCAGAAAAAAATTTCATTTTACAACAGCAAATAGTCTGTGAGTTTGCAAAATACTGCTATAGAAATAAAGGCATTGCAGGGAGATAAATATGGTTAGTCCTGTTGAATGTCTAAGTCATTAGGTTACATAGAAGTTTAGAATGTTTTCTGATCTCTCGCAAATACCTCAGGGTCAATTTGGTAGGAAACATTTTCAAAATCCTCTGGCTAGAAATTTCATATTAGTTTCAATATGCCTTCCATATAAAAATGTAATTAAAATTTATTTGTGTTTCTGTGGAAGTGTGTGTATATTATGTGTAAGTGCATGCTCACACAAGTTTTTATTTCTGTGAAAAGATTTAGATTTTTCATAGTAGAAAGTGCAAATCTCTCTGATATTCCACAATCCGTTTTTAAACTTTTACTTTATAGTAACTTTTACAGACACAAAATTTGCACCTGTATGAAATCGGAATGGTGATTTAACTATATTATTATAGTTTAGGTGCAAAACATTACATGTCTAAACACCGAATTTTTCTGAAGAGATGCTAGTTCAGTTCTCAGACCTCCTGTGTGAGTTTCTTCTCAGGTCAGTGTTTCAACTCTCACTCCCTGATGAGGAGATTTTCCTGTCTTCATAAACTGGGACCTGTAAAATTGCAGTTGTTGTTTTTAATCAAAAAATATTAAGATAAGTGATGGAATTTCTGGGTGAATTTTATAGGTTTTGTTCAAGAGAAAGGGCTTGAGATTTGACTATAATTGTTACTTCCAGCCTTATAAATCCATAAATATTTCTATTGAATTAATAATGGTGATGGGCTGATTTCTGATGATCTTACCTCTGCTGCTACCTCTGCTTTATGTTCTTAACTGAATAATGTGAGCAGAGTCAGGCTCGATAGCTTAACATCATGACAGTAATCACTAAACTATATAAATGTCTGTCATGGGTTTTAAAATTGTTGCATCAGGTAATTATTAGTTGCCTTGATCTTAACAGCTATGGGAAAATGTTTAATTGCATTACATTACATTTTATTTATTTAAACAGTGCCTTTGTTTGATCCAAAGCACCAGGGAAGGATGAGAGAACGTCATAAATTAATACTATCTGGCAGGCCAGAAGTGTGGTCTTATCTCTTCTGTAGCACATCCATCTAAAGGGAACTAAAAACAGGAGTTAGAAATATGACACAATCCAATATTACAGGTAGAAAATGTTGTGAGACTTATTATTAAATCTATTAGATGATACATTGCTTTGGAAAGAACCATATGAAACGATTGATGGGAGGATTAATTTATCTACTGATCCACCAGCCTTTGACAGTTGACAGTATCTATGTCCTAGATTCATAGTGGGTATGAGGTGATGCTTTGCTGAGAGTGCAATTGCTGTTAGCTCGGCCTTTTTCTTGAAAGCAGGATTTCTAGTTACAAGTGAAGTACCTAAATCCCAGGTTCAGACAATCAAGTCCCTCTGGAAATCCGGGTCAAAGTATCTGGCTTGGTAATTTGCTGAACAACTAAAGTTTCTGTTTTTCTTTTTTCCTGGACTCCTTCAAAGATTAGGTTTTTGGTTAAGGAAAAAATAGTTCCAACAGGGACTCAACCAGCAGTCAGAAGACTTGATCTTCCTGCATATCTGCCAACCCTTCTTATGAAACTAATCAAGCAACTTCATTAGTGCATACTACATTTTTTTTCTCTTACTTTTTTTGTTTCCCACTGAGTCTAGCATAATTGAATTTTTAGACACAGTTCTTTAACAGTGTGGGATTTGGACTGTGATCTGAAGGCTTGTTTATGATTAATTTAGCTACAAACTTAACAAAAAAAGTAAGTTGAAAAGGTTATGGACATAGAGACCTACTCATAATATGCATTTATGTGTATTTTGTGCTTTCAAAAACTGAAATCTGCAATCAGATTGACTTTATGGGTCATTCTGATGACCATTATAGACAGAGTGATGTGATGCTGCCTCTGACATTCTCACGTTTCATCTTTTAAAATTATGTCTAACTAGGGCTGGTATAAAATTAATAAAAATATTTTCAACTGTTTAGGATTTCTACAGCTACTACATATTTTTCTTATTGTATTAAGTTTTGCTTGACTAGGCTGATCACACAATGAAAAGACATTTATTCGTAAAATCATTTTTGTCTTTTAATTTCACATTTGTAAATCTCATTTGGTTCCTCACTTGGGTACCTCAGTTGTCCTCTTTTTAATTAGAAAGAATAAGTTCAGGTGTTAAAGTCTTCTTTGAAAGTGCAGGGAAAGGGTAAGAAATAACAGGTACTGCACACCAGTTCTCAGGCTATAGCCAATTCTCAGTTGGCCTTATGATCCATTTCAGAACGAGAAATCTTATTTTCACTTTCCCCTAATACAAGTCACTCAATTCTGCATTGATTTATTATGCTTCTCTGCTATAAATCTTATTAGCTGTGTGTGCATGTTTCTTTTACAAATACAACAGTGCCAGAAGTTTGTCCTCATCATAGTCAGACACTGTGTGAGCTTAATGGAAAAAGATAGCAAGAAAATGAAGCAGGCTGAAAAGAAAGAAGTGGAACCCAAAAATATTAGTTTTGCAAGAATAAAGATCTAAACTGAAATGCAGTTGCACCTATTTTTAAAGGTGCTTGCATTTTTTTTTTTTTATTAAACCTTTGGGGACTTTGGTAAAAGGGTGTTATGGGCTCATTTGCTTCTTTATTTATGTTCTATATTAACTTAGAATTTATGTAGATCAGATAAACTTTTCCCATTTACGTGATCTACAATGCACCTGAGATTTTCTTGCTACGATAGGACTGTGTGAAGTCACAAATAACAGAGACAAAGAGGGACTGACTAAACCATGCAAAAACTAGACATCTAAACATCTTGCAAGCATTTATGAAATCTCTCTGGCTTTATTTCAGGGCAGATACAGCTGTAAATGTTAAGCAAAGAAGCTGTATCTTTACCAAGATACTTCTAAGAATAAAAACTTTGTGAATAAAATCTGTATTATTTCTCTTGCCTATTGGGGTATTTGCACACTACATACTAAAAAGCAGCACATGGAAACCAAAATCTGACTTTCCTTTTTGCTTGCACAAAGGAAATTGAAATATCCTGGATGCTAAGAAGACGATAGTCTGCCTTATACCAAGTCTAGCTGAGGATCAGAAACCAAGACTCTCCCATCCTCATGTCTGTCGTTTTCCTTCACACTTCCAGAACAGAGTCTGAAGTCTCTGTGGGTCAGAGAACCTCACATTTCTCTCTTATATTTATGCTGAGAGAGAAATGGTCTGGCCCTTGATTATCTGGAGATGCCTTTTTAGTCAGGTGACTTGGAGAGCAGTTCAGACACAGCTTTCTGAGGCTGTTCTGAGAAGCTGCAGGGCTGTCCTACTTGACAAGTTACTAAATTTACCAAAACTTTGGGTGTGGAAAGAAGTTTTCTGGCTTGACTTGTTAAGGCTGACCTCACCAGGAAACACCTCTCTACAATGATTTTTCAGTACCCTTGTGCAACTGTCACCTTCTCCTTAAGTCTTGTATGGATCATTCCTAGAGTAAGTCTTGCCCTCCATTCTCCAAGGTCGAAGATATTTGCCTTTATAGTCCTTGTCCATGTGACAGATCTGACTGAGAGCTTGTAAAGGAAATTCAATTCATTTTCCCTAAGTCTTCAAACTATGCAGGTTATCTTTCCAATCCTGTTTCAGAAACCTTCTCTTACCTTGAAACAACCATGAACTTTCCTACTTCCCACTTCTGGAAAATATTTTATAACACCTCTCAAACTCAAAAGGGTTGTGTCCACACAAACATTAGAAAACATACAATGCTAGGTCAAGGGAGCCAGAGAAACAGCAAAATTGAATTTAACTTAGAGGTTCTTGAATTGGAAGAATCCTGAAATCGCAAGGTCTTACAATTATAACTCTTCTTTCTTACTCTGATGTATCCAGGATTGGCCTCTGTCACAAGCAATTGGTACAACACAAGAGTGGATGGGCCATTGGTCAGTATTGCTACGCCAGTTCTTAATTGTTTAATGTTCTGGTACAGATTTTTGCAACAACATTGATGCTTAATCTAATTTTTGGAAGGAGAAGATATCAGGCTGCCTTTTCCATCAGCTCACACAGTCTATTTAGTTTTCCTAGGTTGTTTGGAAGCTTGATAGGGTTTAATTGAAAATGTCAGAAGGGAACATTTTAATTTGACTGCATTTGATATTGCGGCTAATGCATCTGGCAATCCATTGTAATTCAAAGCACTCTTCACACTCCACAACTGGCATTGCTATTATTTTAAAAGGTGAGAACTTTCATTGTTAATCTACGTAGGGTTCTTAGAGTAGTTTATGCTCTGTGCTAATTTGTTTTATATTTATGTTCTACACTTTTTCAAGGGCAATATCCAAAGTGAGCTTTATGCCCTAATAAAGTTCCCACCTCAATCTTCCGGTTCCGAAAGCTCGCAAAATATTTTAGATCTCTGGGCAGGGTCAATTTTTTATTGTTGGGCCAAAAGGAAAGAGAAAACCAAACAAAATCAGAAACAAACAAAGCCCCACAAAACAAAACAATATGTATTAGGAACAGCAAATATAACTCTTTGTTAGAATGTTCACATTATATATGAGAAAGTAAGACTGAAGTCCCAGTTTCCACTTCTCATTTAAGCAGTTATATAAAGATGAGTCACAAACGACTGAAAGAATTGCAACACAGACTCCATAATCACTTTATGTTTAGAGAATTGTCCTGAAATACATGTTCATGCTCCAAGAATGATTTTGCTAAGTGTTTCCCATCTTCACATGAACATTACGGACCCCAGTTGTCAGGCAGAACAGAGCACAGTGTATCTGCCTGAAAACTTATACTTATCTGTCTTACAGGATTTGCTATGGGAGACGTAACCTTAAAATGCGTATTTGGACAAGTCTGGGGAAAGATTTTGCTCCAGTAAGTTTTTATGTACTTTTAATTTTAATTTATGGCTCTCAGACTAAGGGCCTGGAACTGTCACAGCTCTACTCCTTGTAGTGACAACCAGCTGTTTTCCATCCCCTCCTGTGTGAATGCAACTAGATCCTTTTTACTTAGATCTAGCAAATTTACAACATGGAATCACGTCAGGGTCATTCTCTTTCCCTGGGAAGCCTTCTGCCCTAGACAATTTTTCCTATCCTTATGGTATTTCAGGAAAATGTCTGTCTTTTGAGAATTCTAAAGAGGATTATATATGAATTGCTACAATCTGTAGCTTGAGATTTCCAGATAAAGATGATTCTGAGCCTACCTATTTTTGGGTAGCTTGAAACATGCAAGAATTTTTATGAGGGAAAATATGTAATGGTAAGGAGATTAGGCAAAAATGAAGTTCGTGGAAAGTTTAGGTAAATCGTAGCATAAGTTCTGGATTGATTCAGGTCAGAGTGTTTTAAAAGGGAGCTGAAGTGTACACTGATATGAAGTCACTCTCATTTGGCAACATCTGCAACACATTGGCATTAGCTAACTAGTCTTAATTTAAAAAAAAAGAAAAGAAGAAAGGATCATCCAGAGTCATTGATCTTTTGAAATGTTTGACCCATTTTCTTATCTCATAGCTCTGTTTTGCTTAGAATTGAAACACGAAGTCTGCACAATTGAGTTGTGACTACTCTGTAATTTAGTTTCCCTGAACCACCTGATATCTACATGAAACTAAAAATTTAGTGAAAAAAGAGAGGCTCCAAAGAGTCTTGTTCAGTGGCTGGAATCACAATCCAGTTTCCTCTGTCCTCAGTGGAGACTAAGACCTGTTTCCTCAGTGTTTCAACCACTGAATCATAGAATACTGGGATGATTTGGATTGGAAGGGACCTTAAAAACCATCTAGTTCCAACCCACCAGCCACAGGCAGGGACACCTTCCACTAGACACTGATACTCATGTATTTCCTCATTCTCTACATTAATGCATTGTTGGGTGCCACTCACTATGTCATTTCTAACATGTTTTGATCAGTGTTAAATTGATAATAAATCTTGAACTCAAAAAAAGGCTTAAGAAATGTGGCCAGTAAGAACAATTGACAAAGAATGGGAATTTCCCCTCAGTCCATACAGAAACACACATATTTTATAATTATATATATTGTCAAAAAACATTTTTCCCCTATGATCCAAGTGCAAGTATTCCATGAAACCCAATGCAGCTATACCAGAATAGACCAAGGATTCCATAACATTGGTTAAATGACACTAATCTTGATATCTTTGTCACTAGGGACAAGTGTACAAAATTTGAGTCTATATCCACAGTGTGATTCCCTTAAACCTTGGAGTGGGGAGAGCTGAGATACAGGAAATTAAGGGGGGTTAAGATAACAGTTTTGAAGAAAAAAGAAAAGATTATTCTAATTTATTAAATGAGTTGGGATATTTCAAAAGAAGTGCCTATGGTTCCACATGTTTCAGGAAATCTAAAGGGAAACCCAGACTCTAGTAAAGTATTCTCTTCAATCCAGTAGAGAATATAAGAGACTATTTTATTCTTACTAGTATTTATGGAAGGGATAGCAAGTGAGCTATAATGAAATAATAAGAGATTATTAAAAGCATTTTTATGACTAACATGTTTAATAACTTTATTTTTTCTTACAATTTTAAAAGTCAAGGAGCTTTCAAAATCTACACAAACACATAAAATATTTCTGTTGCCCTAACTCTATTAAACAGCAAATAAAAAAATAAACCTTGTAACCAGATAAAATCCATACAATTCTTCCTGTAAATTAAATACTTTTCTTTATTAAATTTTGCAATACAAACTAATTTTCATTGATGGATATGTGTTATTATGTGAAAATATCAAGTTAATTTGTATTAAGTCTTTCCACTGTGACACAAAATTTCTAGCAGTAGGTACTCTAGCATTCCTAATAATAACATATAGGTAGTACAGTGATCACAAAAATATTAGGAAGGAAAAAAATTATAATTTTGCAAATAGCATTGCTGTTCTCTATTTTTTTTTTTAACAGAGAAGTCAATGAATATACTTGTTAAAAATTTCTTTCTAAAAGATAACCAGATCTGCTTTAGGATAACTGTGATAGAGAAAGCCTGACTCTCGAGGGGTTTTCTTTTCTTCATTAACATCCCTGAGGGAGAAGTTAAAATGCTCCATTATTCCTCTATGCTCCCCGCCACACTCACGCCTGAAATGGTGAGTCCAAGACAATACCAGCATCTAAATCATCTGAAATTTCATTACAAAGATTTGAGATCACCCCATGACTTTCAGGTTGTTCTGTCTCATGTGAATTACATGTTGGGTTGGTCACCATTTCTTTTTTTTTCTAAATAAGCATTATTCACCCAAGAAGTCTGCAGTAACGAAATCACAGCTTGCCCTAGTCAGTACACAGCTCAGGTTACCGTAGATTACTGCTGATCTGACCCAAACCCAGTGTTTCATTTGGATCAGGGCTCTCCACTTCCTTGGGCATCAACTGAGATTATGCTGCATCAGTTTGCTCAGGAGCTGTGTAGCAGATCAATCAGCCTTATAATGGTCTATTGAGATGGAAAAATAATGCAGGAAAGAAAAGGAAATATTCTGTTTTTTGGGGGCCACCACCTGAACAACTCTCTTTTATATTTTAACAAATGAGATTAAAAAAAAAAGAAGTAAATCTAATTTGATAAGGAAAAAAAATCTCTCGGTGGTCAGTTCACAAAGATTGAATTTTTTTGTACTCCTGAGGGATTTGCACTTTCATTCATGCTGTAAAGGATCTGAAGACCAATTTGTCTCCTTGATACCGTGGCAGTGATCACCACACCAGCTTTCACATTCACTTTCAGGATGCTTGGTGCCAGAAAGGAAATGTGAGTACTCCTCAGAAAGGGTTTATGTTACCAATTGCAACAGTCAAGCTCAAAAACAGGCTCAAGACCAGAAACCTTGTTCCATGTGCACATGAGGATAATTTCACTAACGGAATATTACAAAGTGTTCCTCGCGAAGTGGTCATTTCATGGTCAGAGTTCATCTGCTTCTGTAAGGCAATTCAAGGTGCTTGGAATGATTGTGTCTGTCACCCTTCATCGTTCCTGGGAAGGTGGGTATGTGTGCCTGTGTGCTGGGGAATGAGGGAGGTGACTGCAGAGAACATAATCAGGGACTCACAAATTTGGAAGTGATTAGACAAACCCTGGGTTTAACATTTTCATCCTTTCCTGTACATCTTTCAGATTTGTTCCAGTATCAGACAGAGCAGCAATGCATTTATCTCAATCCCCAGTGCAATATGCCATTGCCAACATTATCTCTACATCCTTTGATAATTCGTCATCTACTGTCCCTGAGAAATCTGATCCCTGATTTTAGACAAACTTCTGTTCCCTTCACTTGTAAATACAAACCTCAGCCTAAGAAGAAATCTCCTGCTTTGCAGTCCATGTGTCTCTAATTCATGGCTAGCATTATGAAGATTATAATGATTTTTCTTTTATCTCTGCTCAGCTAATACACTAGTGATTGGGGAGAAAACAGAATATTTTAGTTGAGATCCTCTATGTTGTTTGACACTCTGTAGTTGCTTCTATTTTTCATTCAGCTTCAGATTCTTGGGGAGAACTAAACCCAGCGCAGCCTTTGATCTTTTTGACTGGTTTCCTCAGTGGATGAAGCAGCCTTATAAAAAGGGCACAAGCCCTTTTTAGATGATAACATGCTGTACATTTTCTATCTCATTCAGCACCAGGGTGTTTGCAAAAAAGCTCACCATCAGTATTCCAGCCTGTTTTTATGTGGATCTCTATTATCTACAAAAAACACTTCCTGATCTGCTTTCTCAGAAGGTCCATATTAATTTGCTATGATCGTTTCATTTGCTACGCTTTCCTTCACCTCGCATTAGTTTCTGCTGAGGCAAGCAAACTGTATGTGTTATTTTTGTCTGCAAGCAAAAGAGGTCTTTTTTGTACCTTACTGTGACATGTGTTCTCTTCTTTTTTTTTTTTTTCCCTTTCTTTTTAATTGTGCTTTAATTTCATGCGTTAGTATTCCAATATTCCTATCAGGTTCTTTAATTTAACAAAGTCCTGGTTGTGCCATGGAGATTGCCCGGCATAAAGTCTTACCACTTCTTCTGACTAGTGTAATTTTGCTTTCTTCATTTTCTACTTTTGATTTAGGCAATACAGTTTCACGCTATTCCCTTGAATTTATGAGAAAAGTATTTACTCGTAGAGGTATTGCTGCTCTCCCAGACCCATTCTTCTTCTTAAGACACCATATTTCTTCACATCCTATTTCTATTTAAGACATCTTTTCTGGTACCACCCTCTTGAGAAATGTATTTGAAAGGTTAAGTAGCTCAAAGAAAAAAAAATTAACCAGACAATTGTTCCAGTTTCATTGCATGGCAAATAAGTAGATGCATATTATGGTGATGTAACATTTTTATCTTGGCCTTTCATTGGATGACCAAAATATTGAGATATATTACTTTTTTTCTCTATTAAATTTCATGTATTGTTTATCTAGGTTACATTTATGTCAATTATTTTTATTCAGAATAATAAAAAATAATAACTTAAACCCGTGTTTATTCTCTAAAAGCTGGCTACAGCCATAGTATAAGAAGACTGTCTACTAGTAACTTCACTAATTACTTGAAAAGGAAAACTGAAATCTTAAGTTCTTGGTTATCCTCTCTATAGCTGTGTGGGAACCTGTTTCATCCTTTTATCAAAAACATCTTGATTTAACCAGAAATAGCATAAAGACCTTAAAAAAATAAATATAAACTGAAAACATGGGAAGAAGAGTATTTTTTTCTTCAAAATAAATAAAAACATTCATATTTTATTATTAAATTTTATGTCATGGGGTAATCTCACATTGACATTTGCTCAAATACTTTTTGAAATGGAGAAAGTTATTTGCTTCAACCACCTCAAAGAAAAGTGGTAAGTCCACGGCTTTTCCTTTTGTCATTAAAAAAAAAAAAAAAACCAACAACCAAAAAAAAAAAAAAACCCCAAAAAAAAGTTTCTATGAATCACCTTTTTCTGATGAAAAAGTGTTTTGTTGAAAAATTCGCACGCTACTCTGTTTACTGTAGTGGCTTAGTTCTGGATGAATGCTTCCAGCAATCAGGACGGCAGAGGAGAATATAATCTGCAGGGCTATTGACTACTTGTTGAAGGCCAAAGAGAAGCCAACAATAAAACCTGCTGCAATGCACATTTAAGCCAGTTCGAGCAGAGAGAGGCTTATCACAGGCCTCAGGTGGATGGAGGCCTCTATTTCGCTCACCTTAGCAGGTCTGCTGCAGACCCCTTTTTGAAAAAGGCTGCATGCACCTAAAGCCTGAGAGATCCATCCTGTTTCATGCAGGATGCTCAGTTTCATCATCCATATAAGCCCATGGGAAGTGGGGGTGTTGAAACCAGTGCTCCAGATGTGGAATGTACCCCTGAGGAGCCCAGTCCACATCACATCAAACTCAGCTGGAGGACTACTTAGTTTTAAGATCTGATATTAGATTCAGAAGAAAAGTCTAGCTGTGAAGTACAGGCTTGCGAAAACTTTGTGTGCTTCATTTTTCTCTTTCTTCAGAGCTATCTTGCAATGTAAGATCAAACAAAATAACTAAATAAATAAATAAGTAAATAAAATTTTGAATGCTAACAAGTTAGAAAACAAACATAACTGAGGAAGGAAAAACCGATAGAAAACATTCAGTCATGTTAATTGAATGTTTCATGTAGTAGAAGAAGAATATTTATGCTTTCTTTAAAAAAAACCCCATTAAATAACCCAGAAGAGCAAAAGACACCCCAGAGTGCTACAAGTAGAGTGACCACTCCATAACCAGTCACAGACACAAAACTTCCTTTTGTTGCTCACTTAACACTGTCATTTAGTCCCACCCAAGGACGCCCATTTTAGGTGAATGGACATAGTTCATCCTGAAAAGAAAGATGAAAGGCTAGAGAAAGGAGAAAGTCGGTTGTAGTTATTATTTATCATTACAGTCCCCTAATCTGCTAAACATCTTTCCTACTAAGTTTATTTTAAGACATTCCCCCACTCCATTTTCCCCTCTGGAAACATCTCAAAGACACAATCTCATGAGAGAAAAGGTAGAAAAGAAAAGTAGAACAATTACATGAATCTGAAAAAATTACTAGAATAGCCAAAAATAGACATGAGGATTTCAGTGTCCTATTTTTACTAATGATGCAATCAATTGTATACTAATCTGAGTCACTGTGAATGTCCTTTGTAAAAGTACATTTGCCGTATAAAAGCATTTTCTTGTTTTGTTTCAGCAGTCCTGTCTGAGGAAAGTGTTGCAGGGGACATCTGCCTATGATTCATCATATTTTTAGCTGACCATCTTTTACATCTGAGAGAAACTACAGTTAGTGCCTGTCTCCTATAGAGAGCATTAGCAGCAGCCAAGGTGGCAACGGGGCTTCCTGGTTTAGGAGGTGAACACAAAGTCACTTTCAGACATGTAAATAAAATAATTTAGAGCAATAATGAAGAGAAATGGTATTGCTTGCAGAGGTCACAATGGGCCTCAGAGGCCAGCACAGGTTACTCAAACTTAGTTTGCGTATTAACATTTTAAATTCTTGCACAGAGGTTATGGGTATGAGCATTCTCTTTTTCACGTTGTCCCTGTGGCATGAGCTGCCTTTCCTTTAGCTCCTGACGGACCTAACGTCACTGACAACGGAGTATCAGAATCTCCCTGAGTTTCTGTTTTGAAGGACTTTCTCAGCTGTAAGTAAACATTGTCTCCAAGTCAGAAACAGCTCACCAGGTGCATATTTAAAATTTTATTTGCAAGCTCTTTGACTAAGGAATGAGCCTGCCACTTAGCACACAGAACATCTACAGCTCCTACAGTGACATTTTTGAAGGAACACAGAGGTGACACAGGTATCATAAACAGTAGGTTGAACAATAAACACTTGCTGCCATCTCACCAACCCTTTGCTTATATTTTTTCTTTTGATCTTTGGTATTAAATACTTTAAAATTATCTGAATCTCTGGAGACATTCACTACATAGATACCTGTCAGGATGGACGGATGGTTTGGTGAAATAACCGCACTTTATTTTCTTTGGGACCTGAATTGGAATGCATGATAACCAATGTATAAATTGGGTAACAAAAAGAATAATTAATTCTAGCATTTAAATTATATAATTATGGGCACTGATGTTGCTCACCTGAAAAGTTAAGAGAGACTTGACTGAAAATCTTGAAAATTATATATCTGAAAGGAATTGCACCTCCATCCTTAAACACCTTCTTGTTTGTGACAGTATCAATTGGGTTGTTTTGGGTTTTTTAAAATTATTTTTGTACTTTTTTTATTTACATGATACGTGTACTTTGGCCCGAAACTGCAAAAGTTGTTCATTGATGGATGAACTATTGAGGGTTTGATGTTTAATCCCGTTAAAAAAAACCCCCATAAAATACAGAGATATTCATATGCCTACCTAACACTGAAATCTGGAACATTGAATGTTTTATGTAATATGATTTATTTTGTAATACTACTTCTTTCTCTCAGAAGTCTGAGAGTGAGTTTCTCAATCCCTTTTGGATCCACTAAGTACTTCTATAATGTAAATAATAGTAAATAGATTTACTTTTTTTCTCCTGTCAAGCCAATCTAATTTGAAGTCTTCCATCACACTTAACACTGGGATACCTGACAAGTTGTCCAGTTGCTTTTGAAATTCTTGACAAAGAATCCTAATTTAACCCAGAAGAAAACTAGCCTGACTCACATTAATGTCAATGAAAGTTGGGGATGTCACACCAAAATAGAATTAAGTATAATATGCCCAGAAGTCAAATACTTTATTTCAAATTGTGGGATATTTTTACATTTGGTAAAAGGTAGAAAATACTAGAAATGTATTGTCCTTCTATTTGTCAGCTCAAAGAGCCTTAGTAATCTTGGAAAAAGTGTGAATATGTTTTTTCTTGAGTAGAAGAAGTTCAGGTTTTTATTTTAATGCCCATAAAGTTCCATTTTAATTACGGAAAAATAATTTGAGGGAGATTGGTAATAGGCAAAACTTTGAGACCTTTTGTTCTTTAGTACAGTAAAGGAAACCTCATTAGACAGGATTTTCTTAGTTAGCAGGGCTTCAGGGTTAATGAGCTGTGAGTGATAATATATAGTAGTAATCCCTCATGACTGTAACAAGTTGTATTTTATAAACTTCTTAAACTCACTAGTGAAAGAGGTGTGGGGTATGGGAAAGAGAAGAAACTAATTCTCAGGGTTCACGGAAGTTCCTGTGTGGAAATTATTTGGAAAAAAACCCTACAGATACTACACAGGTAAAGGATAGGATTATTATCTTTACAGTTACTTAAATGTTGTCCCTAGAATGACAGGTCTAAGCACTTCCTAAATAACCTTTCTAGGTACAGAAAGCTAGTTACATGTGGAAAAGAGAAATCCAAAAGGATATCTTTGGTGAAGGGTCAATGGAAACAAATAATTTTGTATGGAATTTGGGGAGAAGAGTCAGAAACCCAAACAAACCTGTCAGTAAAAGATAAAATAGAATAGATATGCACTTGTTGCTGCAAACTCTCCTGGAAGAAGCCTGATAAGTGGGAATGATGCCCAGCATCCTGTTAGCTCATAGTGACAGCAAGGGACATCAAAATGGTGTTCAGAAAAATTGTTGTTCTCCTAAACCACCTGAAAGCATCACATAAGAGGTACCTTCAACCAGCAAGAAACAAAACTGTGCTTTCCATACCTACTTGAAAGGGTCTTTGTTCTGTTGATTGTGTCAGGGAATTTCCCTGTACTGGGTTAGCTTTCTTTTCTTAGAACACTCTGCTGGAAATGTGACAGATTTTTTCCAGGAGAAGAAATGCAAAAACCCAGAACTTCCAGAAGAAGGTAAAATACAGGTTTCTTCTTACAAGTTACTATATTTTGCGAACCAGTCCTTCAGCTTCATTCATTCAAGGGATAAGGGTCCCAGCTGAATTAAGGAAATTAGGATCCCATTCAAGAGTTGGTCACCAGCAAAAATCTTGGGACACACTTGGTATTCTTCTCTGGACATGAGACAGGAGAACATACTTCAGTTTGCCTGTATTATAAGCTTTATATCATCAAAGAGAAAAATTTAGATCAATTGGAAATATAAACATTTTGATGAAAAACATTCCCCCCACCCCAGGGATTATTTAGTTTTATTCTAAAGCAATACTATATACAAATGTTTACATTTTTCTAAAGTTACTTATTAACAAGACCTCTCTGGAAGACTTTACAAATATCAGCAGTGGTATTTGAGACCCTTCAGAAATTTTTTCAACTGAGGATAACACTTAAGACATGAGCTGTCTCAGGTGCCACTGTTTAATATTTGTGAGGGAAAATTTGTGATAATTTTAACTTTCCCATCAAATATTGCAAATGTGAATCCTTGCAATGTCCATGCGAGTAAGAAAATAAGTATTAATCTTGAATTGGTGTAAGTTGCTGCAATGCAATTGACTAGGATTGGTTGTATTTTTTTCTTTCAAAACTGCTTTTCAAGAGAAAATTGGGTTTTTTGCTATTTACATGTTAAAGGGGTCTTCTTTCTGAGGAAAGATATTTTTGAAGGAAACAATTCAAGGAACATATCAAGTAGACTTAAAAATGGATATTTTACTTCTGATAATTCAGTATGATTTCTACGGTAATTGTTCATCAGGTGCTGCAAATTCTCTAAAGAGACAAGTCCTTCAGCTGTATTTCACCCTTCAGAATGTGTTCTTGAAAAAGCAATAGATATTTCAATCAAGATATTTCAACTTTTTTTCTTTAAGAAAAAAAAAAGAAGAAGAGGAAGAAGAAAAAAACTTCACAGTATGTTTCTAATTAAATATGTAGTCAAAGTTGAAAATTGTCTAAAGACAGGTTGTGACTGTCTGGTTGGATACTGATTTGCCACAGGCCACTTACTTTTGGAGGACTTTACCAAGGCTATAAATATTAGACTTTTCATGGAAATTGTGCAATTCTTTTGTTTGTATGGGAACAATAAGTCAGACAAATTTTGTTTTACTTTAATATTTAATTTTGAAAATATTCCATAACATTTAAAAGAAGACAGAAAGAAGGCAACCATTTGCTTCCTGTACTTTGGAGGAAAGCAGAACATTTTTCCTAACTTAAAGTGCAAATAACAATGTAGCAACACTAAATAGAATATTTGTTATATAGAGATATAAATATGTATAAGTATGTGTGTATATATATGTATATTGTAAAGTAATTTGCTTGTACTTTGAAATAAGAGCCTGGAAGGTGAAATAGCTTTTTATGATTTGAACTGGTTTAAGATTTTAAGACTTTAATTTGTATATGACAAATCATTTTCCAAGAGGAAGCAACAGCCTTGCCATATTAACAATAAATTAAGCAACTTCCTTAAATTTCTAAGCATAATAGATGAGGACAAGGCTCTTGTTGGCGTTCGTAGACTCTGAATTAAGGCTCTGGCAAGAACAATTACTCTCATGGTGTCCTATTCAAGCAAACAATGTAAGCAGGAGGTTCTGCAGAGATTGGAGCATATGTTTTAAGTTAAAGACATGCTGAAATGTTGTCCTGAACAGGGATGTTTCCCTAAAGTAAGGCTGTGGGCTAGCTGCCCAGTTTGAAATATAATACGAAGAGAGATAGTGAAGTCATACAGAGGAAGTATAAGGGAAAACAGGCTGGGAAATGCAAAACATCCAGGGCCAGAGAGGCACCATTGTTTGTAATAAAAGATTGAAACACCTTGGAACAAAACTCTTGAAATACATTTGGAAATATAGTGTAATATTACCACAGAGTCACATTGTCAGTAGCAAGAGTGTTGCAGAGGGGGGAAAAAAAAGGAGAAAGAGAGAAAAGAACCGAGTGGTAATATTTTAAAGGGTAACCAATGCTCACTAGCAGCTGCAGTAAGACATTAAGTAATAGAGCACACTAATGTTAACAGCTCTCTTGGTAAGAGTGGTAAATGAAATAAACCTCAGCATTCGGTGTATCATTAATCTATAGTGAATAATGGCACTGGTAGTGTAAGGAGATTAAAAAGGGCATTGTAAACATTTGTGGCTGTATAATATACAAATTAAAAATGTGTGAACGCTTGCAGCTGCATAATCTACAAATTAAAAAGTGTAATAGCATAGCATTAATTACTGGCTGATCAATTCACCCATAATTGCTGGCATGTAGATGAACAATTACAGGTCCGAAATGTTATTTGAGAAAGAGACATTGACCTTGGAACCATAAGAAATGATAATATGTTATAAGGTAATACAGGCTTGTGTCAAAATCCTCTATCAGTATATGCTCTTGCAGGCTAGTTTGCCAGCAGCCCTAATCACACCTTTCCCCGTATGCTATTGAGACTGAAGCAGACCATTTTCTGC
This sequence comes from Atrichornis clamosus, assembly GCA_013400975.1. Classification (NCBI taxonomy): domain Eukaryota; kingdom Metazoa; phylum Chordata; class Aves; order Passeriformes; family Menuridae; genus Atrichornis; species Atrichornis clamosus. The sequence goes on from WBMZ01010375.1 coordinate 167,211, forward strand.
CTGAGAAACAGAAGTGTTTGACTGCTCAGTGTTTCCTGCAGTTACTGTATATTGATGCTTGCATGCACGTGACAAATTTGATGGCCTTCTGTGATGGGGCTAGAACATGGGTGGACAAGAGCAATTGACGTCACCTACCTGGACCTGTGCAAAGCACCTGACACCATCCTGCACGACATCCTTGTCTGTAAACAGGAGAGGCAAGGATTTGGCAGATGGACCACCAGATGGGTGAGTAGCTGCCTTGAAGGTCGTGCTCCAAGGTTTGTGGTCGGTGTTTCAATGTCCAGGTGAAGAGCAGTGACTGGTGGTGTTCCTCAGGGGTTGGTACTGGGACCAGAACAGTTCAACATATTTGTTGGTGACAAGGAGAGTGGGATTGTGGGCACCCTCAGAAAGTTTGGTGTCAACACCAAGATGTGTGGCGTGGTCACAGGCTGGAGGGAAGAGATGCCAGCCAGAGGGACCTGGACAGGCTGGAGAAGTGGGACTGTGTGAACCTCATGAAGTTCAACAAAGCCAAGTGCCAGGTTCTGCAGGGAAGTTGTGGCCATCCCAAGCACAAGTATTGGCTGAGCAGAGAATGGCTGGAGAGCTGTGGGAGACTGAAATGTTAACGTTTAGTGACTGAAAACCATTGCCTATTTGTGGAGGTGCCAGGGTGCTTTGCTGAGGCCAGGTTTGCACACCTCGAGGGGGAGGAGGTGAGTTTTTGGGTATGTTATGACAAGCCTCTGCTCTGCATAAGACCGAGGGAGTGAACAATCACCACTAGAAACTACAAGCAGGAGCTTTGACGTCAATACGAGGTGGATCCAGCAAAGTGGAATGGTGCTTTTTATCCTGGCCATTGCCTGCCCTTACACAACTCAGTTATGAAACTCCCCTGTCCTCAGGGAACGTTCTGAAAGTTTCTATCCCTTCTCATGGGGCAAAAGTGGTTCAACTATGCTGACATGAGAGGGAGCTGTCATATCTTAGAAGCGTCAAAAACCATCAAAGACTCCCAAAGAACCCCTAGACTAATTTCTGACACCTTCCTCCAGAGGACTGAAAGCTCCCTCATCCAGGGGATGTACCTGGGCATTTCCATTGAGCCTGAGGGTATTTTAACCCATCAGACTTTGTGTTTTGGAGGCTTTTTTCCTTACCCCCAACTGACCAAGACCGTGACTATCATTTTGACAACCATCACTTCGACAACCATCACTTCAAACAATAGATATCCAAATTGCAAAAATCAAGTCTCATTGTGAGATCCATGGGTGGTGATGGCTTATTTGTCTTTTCTTTCTTTCTTTCTTTCTCTTTCTTTCTTTCTTTCTGTTTTTCTTTCTTTCTTTCTCTCTCTTTCTCTCTTCCTTCCTTCTTTCCTTCTTTCCTTCCTTCCTTCCTTCTTTCTTTCTTTTTTTCTTCTTTTTTTTTTTCTTTTTTCTTTTTTTCTTTCTTCCTTTTTTTTTTTCTTTCTTTCTTTCTCTCTCTTTCTCTCTTCCTTCCTTCTTTCCTTCTTTCCTTCCTTCCTTCCTTCTTTCTTTCTTTTTTTCTTCTTTTTTTTTTTCTTTTTTCTTTTTTTCTTTCTTCCTTTTTTTTTTTCTTTCTTTCTTTCTCTCTCTTTCTCTCTTCCTTCCTTCTTTCCTTCTTTCCTTCCTTCCTTCCTTCTTTCTTTCTTTTTTTCTTCTTTTTTTTTTTCTTTTTTCTTTTTTTCTTTCTTCCTTTTTTTTTTTCTTTCTTTCTTTCTCTCTCTTTCTCTCTTCCTTCCTTCTTTCCTTCTTTCCTTCCTTCCTTCCTTCTTTCCTTCTTTCCTTCCTTCCTTCCTTCCTTTTTTCTTCCTTCCTTCCTCTCTCTCCTTCTTTCTTTTCCTTTCTACATTTTCTTAAGTGATATTTGTATGATTTTATATTGCCATATTGCTACAGATAATAATAACCAAAACAGCTACACACTTGTTTTCCATTGCAACCAAACATTCTAAACTAAACCCTACATATATATACATATTTACAAACACTGTTCATTCAGTGCTGTTTCACTCTAATCTGCCCCAAGAGATCTATTAACAAGAACCTGGGCTACCCGGGCCTTCAGGGGCAGGTTATAACAAGAGCAGCCCTGAGGAGAGAATGAACCTAGAAAAACTGCAGTAGGTAAGAAATCTTGAAGCTAAAGGTAGAAGGAGAGAGCTTTGCATCAGAGAGGCTTGTGTGGGAAAGTGGAGGTATGGCTAACCTAAGACCAAAGATGGGAAGCAAAGCAAGAAGACTAGTCTTGAAAAGGGAGAGGAGATAATTAAATCTTTTCATGTTTAGGCACTAGTTATATCATCCTTAATTACATACTGCTTTTCTACTAGAGGCAAAAACCACAGTGGTTTGTAGATGGATGTTATTGCATAATTAAGAGCAGACAAATCTGACATTTCCTTGCTTTAGTTGCAACAGTAATAACTTTTCTAATGTAATGCATAAAATTTATATACAACATTTAGGCCATGATTCCGCACATTATGTCCTCATGCTAATTACTTAAATAACTCCACTCATTTTAATGTAACTTCTGTGCAGTTAAAATCAATCCTATGTACATGCAGAAGGTTGCATTGGCCCTCATCTCAGTCCAGAGACATTCATAATTCTGTTCACTTGTCCACAGTATGAACTTCCTGTACCTCCCTATATGCAGTCTGGTTTGATTATACAATTAACCTCCCACCTACCTACTTTCAGTATTATTATATCTTTCATGACATCATTTAATATCTCAGAGTCTGTGCAAGAAAAGAAGACCAACTATTTATTGACAACAGCAGAGCATTTGGAACGCTATTTCTCTCAAAAGAAAGTTTACTAGAAGGCTCAGTAGAACTCCCCTGGCAAGGAAAAAGTCCTCTAGCAACCAAAAGCATATGACCCCAATGCTCTGCTCTATGGACTGGCTCTCCAAAGAATACAAAAACAAATTCAAGATCTTAGGCCTGATAGTCACTGCTCTCCATGGGTTCTGCACAGCTTATCTGAGAAATTACACCTTCCTGTTCAGCACTGACTGTCCATAACAAAAAGCAGTAACTCTGACCCTGGGAGTGAGACCTGAAAGTGCTGAGGGCAGCTGTGCACAGAGTCCCAAAACACATCCATGAGGCCAAGAAATGCTGCTCTTCCAGCAAAAACATAAAGGAAAGAAAATGGAAAAAAACCCCCTCAGACTCACCAACTTTATTTAGTTTAGTTCTCTTCTCTTTGGCAGAGATAATCTATAAAGTGTCTGAGACACTGGAACAAGACTGTAGCTTCTAGAATTTCACATTTTGTGTACTTTTTCCACCAATGCCTTACATTTCTCTAAATAAAGTTATTTGTTCAGATCACCCATTCAAAAGAGGGGATAGTCATTCGCTGGAAACACAGTTCACCCCCATCAGGTGGTGTGAAGATTTTTGCTTTTCCCTGCTGCAAACCGTGGCTTGTCTCATTTGTTTGCGCGTGTTCTCTGTTTGCCTTTGGTGGACATTAATGCCGTGGACCCCAGGGGCGTGCACGAGGGAATTCTGCTCCTGTGTCGAGGGGTGATGTGGTGGGCTCCAAGCACAAGCCTTCTGGGACCTGGTGAGCAGGGCAGTGTCCTCTTTGTGGCACCACTGGAATTGTTGGTCGTGGGCAAGCACATCGGGGCACGTCCTACAGACATCATCCGTAGCAAGGAGCCTGAGCATGAGCTGGGACATGGTTATACCCATCAACTCTATCCTTATTCAATTCCATTGGTAATTAGAGCACTTTCTAGTTTCTATCCCTTTTCTCTGATGTTCTGCACACCCTCCACTGTCTTCAGCAACCCTGATGCCAATGGTCTTGTCTGGGGTAGATGACAGAAGGCTGACAGGAGGCTAAGAGCACCCAAACCCTTCCTTTCTGAGCAAGATTACACAGCTGGTAATGATGGTTTCCCACTCCTCAATCTTGGATGTAATTAAGCCCATTTTTTAATATTTCATATATATTTGTACATCTTGCATTGTCCTGTGATTACATGTTGTCTCTAAAGTCATTAAATATTGTATATCTTATGTATGTGAGATGTTATTTCTTATAATTGTTCTTTTTGAAATATGATTTGTCATACAATAGTGCATCTTATTTGGGAAAAATATTTTTTCCAGGAAGAAAAAAGAGGTTAAAGAATATTTCATGCTTTTTAATTTACAACTTGTTTTACAATTTGGGCATTTTTTCTGAGAAAACTTGTAGAATTAAATATTTATTTTCATATTACAAATATTTTTTCAAAAGCTATATTTATTTTTGGTTCTGAGCAATAATAATGAGAAAATAAAAAACCCAACCTGAAATAAGTTTATAAAAATATAAAAATATTTTTAGTTGATGTTTACAATTGTTCTTGATTTTGTCAGAAGTTAGATTTTTGATTTTTTTTTTTTGCTAGGTTTAATTTCATTGCCTTTTTCTTTACTACTTTTGTAGAGATAATTCTATAAAGGCAATTTTAATAACCCCAACTGAACCAAATAGGTTGAAACAAAGTAATAAGTAACCTTAGGTTATTCATGAATGTCATAAAATTTAAAGTCAAAGGAAACAAAATATGAAATATATATATATATATACCTAGACATACACATATCTATATATCTAGATCTAGATTATATAGATTTAGACATAGATGATATAGACATAGATATACACACAAACAGACATCTAAAGAGCAAAAAAAGTCTGAGGAAGTGCATCAAATTGTTTTTTCAAAAAATTCTGGCCTCATATTTTGTATGATATGCAATTATAATTGCTATATTCACAATTAGGATTAAATAGTGGCTATTTTTTGAATGTTACAATTGATAAGGGAAAGGGTTTTTGGTGTCAGAATGCTTGATGGAAAGAAAGTGTTGAGATCTGCCATCAATGGTGCAGCTTTCATTGCTTCCAAAACCTTCTTTGTGATGTCTTTGTCTTATGCAGGGCACCCTGAATAGACAGAATCATAGAGAAGGAGAAATATCTTGACAAGTCTTACATGTGGTTGTACATTTGACTCACCCCAAAGTATATAATAAGAGCAGTATATAATAAGAGCAGTACATAATAATCCCTTTTCAACCTTCTTCCTTTGGAATTTTTTCATTATCAAGAAACAGACTCTATTTCAACAGCAACAGTAATTGGCGTAGGTAATTTTGCTTTCATTACTCACTTTTAGAAAAGAAAGATAGTTTCTGCTGAAAGACTGTGAAATGTTGGATTTTTCCTTATAAAAATTTCCTACGGATAAAGGGAAAGTGATGATGAAATGCCAATGAAAAATATTCTTGTTTATTACTTTTTTTTTCATATTTTTAGTGTTATTCATAAAATGCTGCACACATTGGTTTCAGGTTGAATGTTTCATGGTTCAAGTAAAAATAACCCCGTGTATTTTATATCTGAAATTAGACTTATAATTATGTCATGAATAAATTTTTTTAATGTCTTCATTACCAGTTTGGACTCATTCACTCTTTAAAATTACTGCAAGATTTTCCAAATTTCCATATGATCCGGAAATCATCATTGAAATGACCCAAATCTTACCCCATCATCTTTTGTGACGTGACGTTATATGATGTGTCCCTAGCATGCAGCTGTGACAATGATAGGTACCCCTCATCCTCAAGGCTTTGCTTACACTTTAACCACAAAGCATTTGCCCACCAGTTTTGGTTGGTGTTTCAGGAAACTGATGGCTCATGTTTTGTCTGATGGGGAAGAAGAAATTTGAAGAAAAAAGAGCCCTTTGGTCAAAATCATCAAGTCCTTGTGCTGGTTGTTATGTGGTAACCAGCTGATTTTACAGCTCCCTTTACACATAAGTAGATTAAGCCTCTGTTTAAAAAAGCAAAAGAAGGGTGGAAAAAAAGGCCATTTGGCTTCTCAACATGAGGCAAGACTTCACTTTCACAGCACTAGTATGTCCTGCTATGAGAATGAAGAGAAAATAAAACAACCAGGACCAGATGCGGATCTTATCCTGTGCAATCATTGTGACAGGAAGTTTGTACAGAGGTAAGGAGAGTTTCTTTCCAATATTTAACAATTGTTTCCACGACACTGATGTCTATTGTACTGTGTTTATATTTATTACATTCTGGAATGGTTATCCTGTTTTATACATTGACAGCTTTTAGATGGATTGAAATTTTATATAACTTTGCTTCTTTCGTCAGCTGGGGATGAAGGGGAGAAGAGGAAACGAGCAGTGTTATTGAGGTGTTTTATAACCTTCAGGAAAATGTATAAAAAATTATTTAGACTCTTATATTGGTCACAGAATACATATGCAGACTTTAAAATAAAAACACAAAGAAACAGAGATTCCAAAATAGAAATCATCAGTTCCTTATTTACTGATCTTTCTTTTCAGTGCATCCTTTGACTTAAGTGACAACCAAGGTGGTCCTCAAACTGTATGAAGTCAGGAGGACTTCAGCGCTGCAGAGAAAGGGTAACTTTACACCTTGTTTTACCAACTGTGAACGTCTAAATGTATGTCAGAGCAACCAAGCATTTAAAGAGAATGCTGGTGTAAGGCACTGCTTTACAAAGGATGCCAGTCTTACACCTTATTTCTAACTTAATACTTTTTTTTTCTTAATTTTTTTCTTTTTTTTTTAATCTGAATTGAACCCCAGGGGTCATATCAGTCTTAAAGTTACTGGTATCCAGAGGCAGAGCTGAATTTGCAAAATATTTGTAGCAACCTGACTCTCACAGTTAAAACAAAGTTTTCCTAAAGAGTCAGACTGTATAAGCTTATATCAACATTTTTCCCCCTCTCCCCTGTGAAGCATGGCTTAGAAGTCACAGCTGGCACATTAGAAAAAAGAAATACAGTAAAATGAATAAAATATACTCTCATTCACAATTTCCTAGAGGCTTCTTGGTTGTTAATTGAAACTTTTGTCTACTTTATTGAACAATAAAAGTGACAGAAACTACTCTCAGGTGTCCTTCAGTATTAAAAAGAGGATAAAGGGTTCCTAGCAAAGGTGACAGAAATTAATGTGGTGAGCCCAGCTATCAAACATTTTGATATGTGAATTGCCTGATATTTCTATAATGCCTTCTTATGATTGGAAATGTTATCGCTTCTATTGAATCAATAGAAAATGTTAAAGCTCCGTGGAACCCCAATTACAAAATAAAGCTAGAAGGTTAACATCTGGGACCAGCAGAGATAGAAACAATTTCTATTGTCATACCTTTCTGACAAGTAAATGTCAGAAACATAACACCTTCCGCCAGTCTCAGTACAGAGCACATGTAAAAGAGTGATTGCAAGGCAGTCTCAAGTCAAATCACCTGTCATCTCAGTTTTGACATGGAATTACTTTTGTTTTATGCATCTATTAACCTTGAACTATCAGCATTTGTTTTAATGTTCTGGTCTGAAGTGACCTAAATGTACTTCTTTAATGCACTTACTGCTGTAGCTAAAAGAGGGAAGGAAGAGGGGGAAAAAAACCTATTAAGAGGGGGTGGGTGAAGATGTCTGTGGCTTCTGTGGCATGCCTGTGAGTGCAGCAGCCTATTTCCCAGCTCCTCCCTGGGGGTGGAAATCTCAGGCATTCACCTGGCAGAGAAGGTGGGAAAAGCCAGGGGTGTCTGTAGCATCGTGAGCAATGTTTCTGGCCTGCAGTGTCATGCTGCACATCCCAGTTTTTCCCACACTAGGGCTTGAGAGAAGGAAGAAGAAAGACCAGAGGATGCAAAGCCCTCCAGATGTTGCAAGACAACCAGATATCTTTGGAGTCACAGGTGTGATGATGGTTGAGACATCACATCACTACCAAAAATGTTATGTCTGAAAAACAGCACATCTGAACTGAATTCTGGAGTCAGATAATAATAATATAGAGATGTTAGTGATCTTTTCCAGCCAGCACAGACCACAGCAATCCCATGCTAGCTGGGGTATTAGAACATAAGACTTTAAAAATTACACTACTTGAGTTTTTAGAGAGATTATCCCAAATTTCTGCTAGCATGAAGATAATCCAGTACAAAATACAATGAATTGAACTTAGCAATGCCAAACACTCCTGAGCAAAGAAAAGAAAAACTTTTCACCTGTAAGTTTTACACTGCTCCTTTCAGCTATAATTTCCCTGCAATGCAAAGAAATAAGGTGTCCTTGAACCACCAACTGACCAAATTATGACCAAATCATGTCCCAGTTAACAAATTATTTGTTGATTGGGACAATTTATTCTTAAGGAAACACATAATTTTGAGCTCAGCTTTGGAAGCTGACTAGACTGCCTAGATTTTTCTAGACTGCCTAGAAAAATCTGTTTCTTTGGAAGATACAGGCTTTTTGACTCTAAACTTTATCTGGACATAGTGCCCATTTTAAGTATGTTCAAGTTATTCTTAGAGTTCCCATTGCCACTGTGCTTGGGCATCTTATACACTTTATTATGGTAATCCTTAAATCTTTCTGAAGGGCAATTATTCTTAGAGACATCTAAATTCCAGGGGTCTTGTCCCTCAATTTTGTCAAGACCAGTAAGATCCTAGTACTAGACAATGAGGTTTGGGTGTATAAATTTTGAAATCTAGTCTAGGTAGAAAGGGCCAAATATTTGTACAGATCATATATATGGAGAAGAGTGTAAGGGAGCTTTCTAAAGTATCAAAGCAGAGTTCAGTGTTCTTTTCAAACTATCACTCCTCAGTTGCCCAATCAGAATTGGACATTTAAAATTCTTGGTATTATTTGTGTGCAAACTACCACCTTCATCCTCTTCTAGGAAGATTTTTCTGCTATCCTACACCTCAGAATAAGACAATTTTCTATGATAAATCATTATACATCATTTCTGGAGGGGCTGCAGTGTCCCTTGAATGTGTGGCTTTCTGGAATTAAAAGAGTCCTTGACATAACAATTTATTTTTCTAGGTTAAAAAAAAGCAAAGCCAAAAACAAACAAACAAACAGACAAAAAAAATGGTTTGGGCAATACTCTTCTAATCAGTAGGGGATAAGAATCAACAAGAACATGGTTCCGAGACATAATTTAGGCTCCCAATTATCTAATAACATAATAGGATATTAGGCAAAGAATAACACTGGCCTATTTTCATTATTTCAGGGTTATCTTAATGAATTCAATAAATTTGTGTAAGCATTTAAGGATTCACAGACAACATTTAGACAACAAAAAGCATGGAAATATGTAAACTTGCAATAGCCTGGCACCATCATATATTTGTAACTAGTTGCTTTTAAGGCTTCAGAACTCAGTTCTCCAGTGGATAATTTCTATGTAGATTGATTTGTCTTCTGAAGAGATAATCAGGGAGCAGATATATTTCTGTATTTTAAGTACATGTCTTTTGGGGAACCCTGTCACTGTGGCATACATAGAGTGGAAAACTCACTTATTCCGTGATAAAACATAATATCCTCTAATATTCACCATACTTATAAATCCAACATATTGAAGCATTGGTCTCTCTTCACTCCTATTGAGATGTTCTGGCACATACACAGTGTATAAGGATGAAGAATCAGGCCATTAATATCGCCGCAGTTGTAATTGCATTTTTTATTCATAAAATGCTCCAAAATGTGAAGTTAGCAGCTTGTTATGTGGGTGTACATTAATAAGCACAATGGGGGTTCATAATAGAGCTTCGAGGTGCTAATGCACTATGAATTAATGAATTAATAATTGCTATTAATTAAAAATAGAGCAGGATACTAGCCAACAGTGCCTGACAAAGAAAAGTCTAAACAGTCTGGCTGTTTCTAGGGCTTTTGTACAGATTATGGGAATAAAGTTTGGTCTGGGGAGAAGGAAGCGGCAAGGTGTGGATAAACAGTACCCTCAGAAAAAAATTGTTGAAATGGGACAGAAGTAGAAGCAAATAAAAGAAGATAAAGTCACTGTGAAAACTCCAATGGGGAAAATGCCCAGATGGCCTATGGAAATGATAAAATTAAGCCTTAAATTGATGGTGATACTAAACTTGGGACTTGATTATCCTGACAGATGTGCATGCGACTCCCATTGACTTCAATAGGAGGTGTACGTGTGTTGCTGATGGGGAAACCAGACCTTAGAACCACTGAACTGTGTTCAGAGAAGGAGAGCGAACAATAGGAATGAAAATATCTTTGTAAAAACAATGGCTTTAGCTCTGTTCAACAACCCATGGCTTAAAAATGTCACTGAGTAAGATATTTTCACTAAGGAAAATAAATTTCTTTCAAAGTTAAAGCGGAGAAAGTCTGTTACCCAGTGAAAAACTATAGAAATTCCATGGAATCAATTCTCTCTTCCACTTTCCAAATCTCCTTGTCCCACTAAGTGTTGCCAGTGCCCAGGTAAATTTCAATCATTTATGCTGGTGCAAGTGTCGAGTAACTCTCTAAAAAATGGTGGTTTCACACCAGTTTGCACCAGCTTTATTGACATGCAGATCCAGTTTGAGGGGTGTAAAGACATACAAGACAATAACCTAAAATGTCTAAAAAGGGTCCTGTCTCAAAACATGAACAATAATTCTGTGATTCAAAGGATGTGAACATTATGGCAACTTTAAGGGCTATTAAGCCAGTTCCTATGTGAATCTGTAGTGTGAATTGTATAAGCATTTGGAATATGTTGATGATAAAGGGATTCATAAAAGTTGTTATGCTGATTTTATGTTGATGGATGTTAGAGTATAAGGTGAATTATTAACCAAAGGAAAGTGAGACTAATGTTTAAGTGCTGTGATATATGTGTAATTGAAAGCAATTTCTTCTGCAGAACAAGGAGATTGTGGGCATAAGTGAAACAAACTTTGAATTAAATGCAGGTGAAGTGGAATCTGTTGGGTTTTCAGAGCCAGGAAACAAAGGGAAAATAAACTTGCCTGAAAAACAAATATTACTACTAGAAATAAATAATTTGCATTTATATAGAAACTTCTATTCAGAAAAAGCCCAAAGCAAGTTACCCACTTGCTAAAGCATTTATAAATAATGCTGTATACACAGACATGCATATACAATACCTTTTCCTAGGGATCATACGCCTTTCTTGCAGAAATGTTTTCAGTCACAGAGTACTTCAATAAGACCAATAAAAAGATTATTTGCATCTTAAGAGGGGAAAGCTGAAGAAGTCAGAGGTTAACCAGCTTTAACTTGACTCTGCTGAAGTCAGAAGCACGACTTTGCTAAGAGGAGTCCCGTAAGTAGAGTTTGGTGTGGGTTGTGTCTCTGAAACCACTGGGAATACTGCTGTTCACTCTTGTGCCTAAAGGAATCCCAGTTTGGCACCGACTGATGAGCCTAAGGTATTCACCATAAGAAAATATGAGTTCTGCCTTTCAGCTGTCAGTGTCTACAGAAAATCCTGTGCCTGAATGAATCTCTGTCCCCTCACAGCAGTGATCCTGGCTGGTAACTCTGAGGACTTGTACCTTAAGGAAAGCCAGGTTACTGGAATGCAGTCCTTTGAGGGTGTACTGGTGGGAATGCTACAGATGTTGGGGCTATGCCTTGCATATGTTATTGGCTGACTGACAACCGGCTGAGGCTGTTTTAGCTACAGAGAACGGGAGTGTTTCAGTCAGCTGATGAACAGCTATGGATTTTTAGTCCTGCTGAATAAATGATGGTGTTGCAGCAATATTTTAATCAGTAAGAATTTGAAGTGACTGGTATAATCATGTCTCATGAGCACCGTAACCATCATGTGTTAATGTGGGTAAATACTTTGCATAGCATCATGTGTTCTGTACCAAAATGCTTGAGACTGGTTCAAATTCTAAATACCTGTGAAATCTAAACAGAGCCTAAACAAGAATTGAATGGACTTGCAGTGATTTATCTAAGGCTCTGGCCTAAAACCTACATATATAATGCTGATATTGTATTTTTAATGAAGACAAAATATCCTTGAAGTATTGCCCTCATTGTATGTCACCACATTTAGTATGGCTGGTTTTCCTAAAATTTTAGATCTAATTGATGTATTTATAGTTACCATAGAAAATTGGTTTCTGATAGAACACATATCAAGAAAATATGAGTGAAAATAGACTGAATAAACTATTAATTTGATGTATATAGAGCAGAGGAAAAATCCTTGATAGGCCAATCATTAAAAAAAAAAAATCTTATTTAAGAGATTCTGTAACAAAATAAGTGGTCTCTTTATTCCTCTTAGAATAGATAATTAAAGCTCATGCATAGTTTTAACAGTTGTTTGAAATAAAATTATCCAAGAGGCTCAAAAACATTTACAATAAAGTGGTGGCTTAGTGGAAGGACCAGTCAGATAGTAAATATTTCACCTCTCTCCTAGGGTCCATCCACAATCGATCAGTATGTGTTGTAACTAGAGGAATTTTATGTTAGGTTTTCATTTTTAATTTTTGTCCCAACCAAGAATTTTATATTTTTTCAACTGTTATGAATAAAGGGTTAACCCTTTTTTTTTTTATTATTTCTCTGCTTTCTTTTCTTACTCCTTCTCTCTATTAAAAAAATTACGAAAGAAAAAGGTAAAGAAAAAGATGCCCCAAAGCCATTGATGTTTGGATTAGATCTTCTGGGACTCTTCGTACTTCACTGAGCTATGCTAACAGTTCCTGCCTTTTTTACACACATCTAATTTTTTTCCCATTAATTATTTTGACAGTGAATTTAAGAATATTGCACTGTGCATTGCTGCCTACTGTTTAGACACTGGTGAGTGGGATAAAGCTTTTATACATCATTGACACTAGCCAGTGTTCAATCTCCAGTCTCTCCCATAGCATTCACTTTGGAATATACGCCAGTTAAACTGCATAGATCAATCTTTCTGTCAGGACTACCACTGGGTTTTGAAGGCACTGAGTGGGGCACAGAGACACCCTGGATTACACTATCCATGGCTCCACAGAAAACCAGATTGCCAAGACAGTCATTTCATCACCTGGAAAAATTTTGCACCATGGTTTCCCATAAAATTTCCCCTTATGGTCTGACAACTTTGGCATAGGATAATATTCAGATGAAAATGTCTTTCTTTAATTCACAATTCCTTTGTGGATTCTCTGTCATTTAGTCAGGTTCACGTACTGCATCTTTATCTTTGCTAAGGTGCTTTCCACAGGTCTGTGTTTTTGTATAGCTGCCTACTTGTCTCAGTCTTGCAAGGCCTGTTTTTGGTAGCAGTGGGGCTGAAGGGGTGGCTCCTGTGAGAAGCTTCTAGAAGTCCCACATCATGTCCTGCCTGGCTGGCTGCAAAGATGGACACACCACTAGCTGAATAAAAAGTGGTACCGCCTCTGTGATAACAGATGTAAGAATGAATTCAAACCAATCCTGTCTGTGCAGTTTTAATTCCATCCAGGGAAGAGGGGGGTGAGTGAGAAGATGTGAGCAGAAAACAACATGGAGGCACCAAGGTCAGTTTGGAAGGAGTGGGAGGAGGTGCTCTCGGAGCTGGAGCCGAGATTCCTCTGCAGCTGGTGCTGAGACCATGGTGAAGAAGGACGTCCCCCCTGCAGCCCATGGAGGAGCACAGGAGGGCAGAGACCCACCTGCAGACGCTGGAGCAGGGGGATGCTTGAAAAGGACTGCAGCCTGTGGAGGAGTGACCCACGCCACAGCAGTTTGAGGGCCGCTGTTGCCTGTGGGATGGACTGATGTCACAACCATTCACAGAAGGTACTTGCTTGTGAGAGGAACTTTTCTAAAGGGACAAGTTCCTGGAGAACTGTCTCCCAGAGGGGACCCCCACAGAAGCAGCAGGGGAAGATGACTCCAGTTCTGCAGCAGGAAGAGTCCACAGATGGTGAACTGACCAAAAAATCCCCATTCTCTTTCTCCCTACACCATTTGGATAGGAGGTAGAGCTGGGAGGAAGGAGTAGGGGAAAAGAAAGTGTTCTCTAAAAGCTCATTTTATTTCTCGTTATCCTTGTCTGTTGCTGTTACTTTTAGTGTAATAAATTTACGTTCATATCTTTAAGTAGCCTGCCTGTTTTGCCTGTGGTTTTTCTCAGATCCTTATCTCTCTACTAATGAATATTTTAAATTTTTTTTTTTCCTCTCCTCTGTCCAGCAGAGGGGGGAGTGAGCCTGGGTAGTTTTCATCGGTATCTGGCCTCCAGCCAGGCTCAAACCACAACACTACTTTAATGAAGTTTGTAGGGAATCAATTACCTTCCGAACAGTCCTTTTCTGCAGTTGGCTTAGTTTTCTTAAAGATCTCAGAGTCAACAGCAAGATAAAGATATATATATATATGCATTCTTTTGTAATGAAAATATTGAACATAAAATATAAAATAAATTGAGTTGTTGATTATATGAATTTTTGTTAATATTTGAAACAGTTCCACATTCTTTGAAGCTGTGTATTTTGTTGGGTTTGGTTTTGGCCAGCTCTGGATAATGGACTCATTTCAAAGGTGAGGAACCAAAGCACACAATGTTTAGAGGTTCCACAGGGTCACCCAGGAAGGACATATGAAACATCCCATTCCTGACCCTACAGCACATGAATTTCTTTGACTGAATGTGACAGAGAAAATTATAATAAGCAATGGATGATCTCTTTTTCACCCTGTTTTCACTCCTTCCAATAGACCACATCTTCTGCCTGAGCATTAGGACTGTTTAATGGAGACTCCTACTGTGGTGAGCTTATCTAATTGTCCAACATAATTACTCCTGCATTACTCTGGAGTTGCATTCTGTGGTTGAAAAGAAAATTTCTAATTCTGTGAAAGCTGACAATTGAGTTCCTGAAATCTGTGTGTTTTGCTGCTGTTTGGTCACCCAGGCACATTTTTAAATCCTTCCTTCTTCTTTTTTTTTTTTTTTTTTTTTTTTTTTTTTTTTTAATTCAAGAGAGGTAAACATTATTAACCATTGAGGAAGTTTGGTGTTCGTCTCTTGTTGTCTCAAATGGAAATGGCCTTTTCTTGCTTTCTCTCCCTCCTTGTACAAGCACTTTTCACGTTGGGCTTAAATGGCTGAAGCAGTTGTTTCAGAAAGTTGTTAGACATAATGAGGAGAACCAGGGTTCCACACAGATTATAATGCTGATATCCTGAGATCCTGAGCTGAAACTCGTCTGCAAAAAAAATCCATAAATTACAAGTTAAAATCTGTGAAGGGTCAGTACAGTGAAAGCAGAAGTAGATGCTTTAATCTGATTTGTAATTAATTCTACAAACAGATCCCCCTCCAAAAAAATACCCAACCAAATAAACAAAATAACCTACAAGCCAACAGCCAACAACAAAAGCCTATTTGCAGACCTTGGGTGAAGTGACAAATGCTTCAAGAAATGTTGTGGAAAATAAAAACCTTCTCTATTTATAGTCAGCTCAAGGCAAGTTAGTTTTGAGAGACTTCAACATGAGTCTTTTTTCTTTTCCAATATATAAAAAGACACACTGCAGTTTTCTCTTTTTTCTCTCCCATATTTCTCATTCCTTTTTTTTTTTTTAAGTTGGTTTATTGGTTGTTTTGGTTTTGGTTTGGGGGTTTTTTTTGTTGTTTTTGGAGTTTTTGGTTTGTAATGGTTACTTCTTTACATGCAAAATACAGGATTTCTGTGAGCATTTTGAAAATAAAACCTGTCCATCCAGGTCGAGCAAATATATTTTAGACATGAGACCGTAGAGACTCATGGCAATTAGGTACAAAATTTTTATTCTCCTACCTGGTCACACAAATGTGTGATGTCTTAGTGGAGGCTGTGATGACACTTAGAGAATTCCTAGAAACTCTTTAAAGGAAACTTCAAACCTACTGCTGTTTACACAGAGAGAAATAATACTAGGAAAAGGTTTTTTAGTGTGCTAAAATATTCTGGGATTTGGTAGACTTATTTTCTTACAAGAAGGAACTGGTTACACTCACTCTCTTCTTTTTTGTTTCAGTGATATTCACTCTTAGACTCACCTTTCTTCTACACTGTGAAAATATTTGTTTGATACAATGCAAAAAAGATATTCAGTTTGGGTTTGTGTATGTTTTTAGCTTAAAATTAACTATATTTTGTAACTGGGCGGGGTTTTTTTGCTTGTTTGTTTAGTTTGTTGTTGTTGGTTTTTTGCTGTTGTTGTTTTTTTGTTGTTTTTTGTTTTTATTTCCAACACTGTAAATTGAAATTTTAATTTTTTTTAATAAATTGGCCAGGTCCGACCTAAGTGAAAAAAAATTACTCTTTTCATCAGAGTATTTATTTAATCCACAACACCTGCCCAAGCTATTTTGATTGTACTGTATGGGTATTTTATTTTATATTATTTTATTTTATTCTCTAAGTAGGAATAATACTTGTTGCCGCTCTTACTCTGTTATTGATTACAAACACAGGCAGGAAGGCCGAATTTGAAAAGTCCTTCTAGACACCAGCATTTCACATGCTGGTTCAGTTGCACCAGGAATCACAGCCAAGAGCAAGGAAAGTGGAGGTAAAAAATGGAGACGATACAGAGAGGAGTTAAATCTCGTTCATTTTCTCTGTTTCTCTGGATCTCTGTCAACAACAATTTCAATACTGTGTCTTACAGGTATGTTCTGACAAATATTCAGAGGAATTATTTGACAAATATGGTTGACATTTGGCCTTGAACTACCTTTCTTAACTTTAAGGCACCTCAACAACACAGAAGCCTAAAATCAGTTAAGAACTGTAGAATTTTGAAGTTAACTTCATAAGCATTCTCTTGAGATTTTGTTCATTTGAAATCAAAAGTAGTCAAAATATCAGTATAGAAACCATAACAATAACAACAGTAATTGCACTAATTAAAACCTGAACAGAGGGCCAGACCTGAAGTCCAATCCTCATTGCCTCATTATGAAAGTTTAACTCTACAATGAATTTACATTTTTAAAATCAGTTTTGAACTCAAAAGTAGAACTCCCTTTGTGAGTATCAAAGGTTTCATATCGAAATTCCCTTAAACTGGAAAATTCATTGGAACATTTTCCTAGTAAAGACACTAAATTAGATGGAAATACATTTTCCAATGATTTTTTTTCTTGAAATCTCCATCCTGCTCTAGATCTAGACTCCGATGACAGACTCCCTTGTGTTAAGGTAGTCAGCTCTGGAATGTCCTTCTCACTGTCTGGATTCTGTGCTGTGAGACAGGTGTTTCAGAGAACAAAGGAAAAAAGGAAATGTTCTGTTGGGGAGGCCTCAGTGAGTAGGAGTGGATCCAGTGTGCTCTGCAAATACAGTGACAGATGGAAAACATAGCAAGAATTTAAGAAAAATCCTGTTGTCTGCTAATACAGAGTCCACCACTGCATGACTGGAAATATGGAATGGAGAGAATCTCATGCAATTCATTAGCATGAGATCCAGTGTCAAAAAAACCCAAACTCCTCAGGACTGGACTAGACACTTTATGGCTTTTCCAATTATTGAAAAGAAATCAGCATGACCAATGAATCATTACTGTGGTCTGCCTTGGGAGACCTATCTTATAAGAGAATGAATAATCTTCCTCTGTAAAAATGGAGGGGATGTATGACAGTTTATTCAGACATATCCCAAAAGGGATTAATTTCTGTATTTGACCAAGTGAATAAACCTTTAGGTTTCATTAAATATAATGACTTCTTTTTCATTGACTATAGTGGGAGCTTAGACTCCCTTCACTTCAGCTGTAGATACCTCCTTATGAAAATCTATGTTTAAGTGCCTTAATCTGTGAGCTGAATGCTAGAAAGCATTTCTAGATGCTGTAATTGAAGTAGGAAAACATCTACACTCCTCTCAAATTCTTTATCACCACAACAAGTAAAGCTTTTTTGCTCATGTCTCCTTTCTGATCTCTTCAAATTAAACAAAAACAAAAGCAAAAAAAGAAAAAAAGAAAATATGCTGTTGTTCTTCTTACTGTAGTTTTCATCAAACAACAGTTCCCAAAACTCTCTTTGAACTGAAGTTCAGTGACAATTTAGCCTCAGGAGAAAAACTGTCAGGAAAAAAGCCAAGAACTGAATAGGCCGTGGCTATGACTTAAGGGGTGACTTGGAGGCCATGGTTGGGGCACTCTTGAAGACAAGGCTTCGCCAGTAATTTGCTTCTGTTCTTCAAATAAAGTGCCCACAATTTTTTTTCAAATCTGGCCAGATTGAAACTTTCATAAGCACTAAACTTACTCATCACTACACAAAAGGACACATCACTACAGAAAGTTAACAAAATCTAACAGCCACCAAGAGTGTCACCAGAAGAGATGAAGAGTGATCATTTCTGGTCTCAGGGATGTATATTTGTTTACATTCAGTGACCAGGTTTCACCTTCAATTACAACACCAAAACTCAAGTTTCATTTAAAGCTTACCTTCATGTATGCAATCTGTGCATTTGGTAGAGTCCTGTACACTGTATATTTTGCTTGTGGCATAGTAAGCACTATCCACTGTATCTCACAAAATTCATATTTCTTTATATTAATATTTTCATCACTGAAATCCCATGCAGACAGCACACTCACCTGGCCTCATGAGAAAACTGCAGGGCATTGAATATATGTGTGTGGAGGTGAAACTGTGAACCCTACCTTTTTTGTGACCGTGGCCAGAGGAAACCTTACTGAAGACATTTATAATACTGCTGCAGAACCTGAGTGAAATGGGAAAAGTCCTGGAAGAAAGAATTAAAGACAGGTAACTTACACTATGGCTGGTCCTGTATGAGTGTTTAAGGAAGAGGGAGGAACTGAGTGGCTCAGTGATCAGTCAAAGCCAAGGAGCCCCACAAACCAACATGGCACATAATGGGCTTCTTTGTAGCCTCTTGCCCTCTGCTCTTGCAAAGTGTCCCAAGGGAACAGTTCACCCCCTTTGGGCTTTTGTGTGAAAGTGAAGAATGGGTTTGAACAAAACTGTAACTAGCTCTGTTCAAATTTCTTTTAATGATGGAGGAGAGCTACATTGTCTGTCTTTTATGGAAAAGATTACCGGTGATAGAGATTATTACCCATGCTCCCAGTAGTTTCAGGCATGAAACCCTGCTTGGGAATCCCCAGAGCAGCTGTGAATGAAAGCAAATCCTACCACAAAATCTCAGAGGCATGTGGAATACTGCTTAACAAAGCTTCTGCCACTTTCAGCTAAAGGAAATTATGCTGAAAAAAAACCCCTTAAAATACCTTGAAAATGAATTATGTCCATTCACCATTGGGGTTAGTTTCACGACTTTCACTGCAGCACAGCCTAAATATCTTCTCACATCAGGACATGTTATTCTGATTTGCATAATTTCCCCACTGCTGTGAAATGCAGGGGGTTGCTTCAGTTCTCCAATGCCTACAGACGAGTCCTGTGGACAGCACTGGGAGCTGCACAGCCATCTCCAATGGCAAATGTGTCTGAAGTCTGAGAAACAGACCACTGATTAATAGCAGTTATGGCTGCTACAGATTAGCAAATCTGGCATCAGAAAATGATTTCTTACTTCCAGATTATGATAAAGAGATCTAGCTGTAGAGCATTATCCACTATAAATAGATATCCTTCTGTACCATAGAGAACATGATATGTGGGGTGGCATACCAGAGCTGAAACTCCTTGCATACCAACCATAAGCAGCATTTATCATTCACCCATAATATTTGTGCTGTTAGAGCTGTGCATATTTACTTTGTTGCAACAGACAGACAAATGAATGGAATAAATGTATTTGCATGATGATCTAGAAATAAATTAGGAGTATCTGATTATTGGGGCACAAATCTGAACTGCCAGAAATATATCTATATATGAAAGGGGGTAGACAAAAAAAAAAAACAACCTAGAAAGAAAATTGTGCTCCTCTTTCTCTCCACAGCTTGAGAAATTCCTGACTCAGTTTTCCCTTGGGGAGCTGGAAAAATTGGCATACATTATTTTTCCAGTGGAGCAAGCCCAGCCATAATGGGAGATTTTAGCATAGTAAACACCACCCCATTTCCCACTGCATCCCCTGAATGATGCTTCTTCATCTGCTGACATTAGCTTCTCGTTCCTTTTGCTGAGCAGCAGCAGCAGCAGCAAGAAGTGATGTGGCTGGAACACATTGACTCCACCCTGATCAGGATATTTTTTAGGGTGAGGTTACCCTTAGGTTCACCCTTAATATAGCCCTGGAAGGCATGGACTCTGATCTGTTCTGCAGACCATTGCACACTGCCCCAGGCAGCTCCTGTCTGCAATGATTTGTTTGGCTTCCCATACACCCCTTTTACTTATTTATTTTGCTGTAATAGCATGTTCAAGCATCAGGCCACCCAGAGCTCCGGCCTGAGCAGTGTCCAGTTAATGTTGACTGGCCTTGTCTCAGGTGCTCTGGTGATTGCTGCATTGGTGGGAAAGGAAATATCTAGCTATCTAATAAGTCTCACTTTTTACAGCATCCGATATTTTGTATCAGTGTCATTTCAAAGGATATCGCTTTGTGAGATTGATCCAAGGCTGGCATGAAGAATATGCACTCAAATCTCTTTTAGAAAGATTTATAATATTAACCTCAGGCTATTTTTAAGTCACCGTCGATCTTTATAGAACCAGTGCTGGGATTCATTTGTTTTCCAACTGGCAGAAAGTCTCTCTTACCTTTTGTAAGCCGGCATTGAACAATTTGGCTTTGGGTCAAACTGGTTTAATGAACTGTCTAGGGTTCAAACTTCATGCTGCCATTTGCAGATGTTCAATAGTCAGTCTGCTTTAGCAAAGGGAGTTCATTAATATTTGCAGCTAAAAAGCCTTCATAACATTGATGTGCGAGTGTCTGCTGTAAATCTCTTAAGTAGCTTAAATCTTCTTTATGTAGAGGCATAAGGTCTGATTCGCTTCTTGCTTACACTACTAGTTTTATGTGAAGTTCCTTCTGCGGGTTTTTTTTGTTCCCCCTGGCAGGTCTGAGGACAGAATCAGGCCTACGGATTGAAACACCTTTTTCTAAATTTGTGCAAATGCTTTATGGACTGTAAAACACAAAAACCCATCTCAATTTTCCATAGACATAAATGACTCCACTGCAAGTCTTTTAAGCCCTTAGAGTTTTAATAGAGAAGTGTGGCCAGCACGTAGAGGGAGGTGATTCTGCCCCTCTGCTCTGCTCTGGGGCAGTCCTGCCTGCAGTGCTGCATTCTGCTTTGGGGTCCTCAGTACAGGAAGGACATGGAGATGTTGGAGTGAGTTTGAGTCCAGAGGAGGGACATAAAAATGATTAAAGCAGTGGAACACTTTTCCTATTAGGAAAGATTGAGAGAATTGGGGTTGTTCAGCCTGGGAAAGGGAAGGTTTTGTTGTGACTTAACTGCAGTCTTCCCGTACTTGAAGGGAGCCTACAAGAAAAATGGAAAAGGTGTTTTTACAAGACAATATAGTGACAAGACAAAAGGGAATGGCTTCAAACTGAAAGAGAGTAGGTTTAGGTTATGAACTGGTTACTTTTAATGACTGATTATGATTATATTTCTTTGTAACATCCTTTGGTTTACTTCAGTCTGGGCCACCAGAACAGACTTAGAAACAGCTGTTCTGTCATGGTTACCTTAGGTTATCCATATATGTTGCAAGTGGTTTCAACAAGGAAAAAAAAATGCTCTCCTTGTTTACAGCAGGTAAGAAAAAAAGCTGCAGGGCTTCAGATGTAGCAAGAGAAAGGACAGGCTAAAAACAGGGGGACTGAAGACAGTATTTAAACAGTAAAGGTAAATAACCTGTTGGATGGATTGACTAGGAAAGTCATGGACAGTCAAGCACAAGAGGGTTTTCTGAACTATTAAGTCAAAGAACTATCACCAATAGCTCAGATATAGCTGATCCAGCCCTGAGACAAGAAAATGGCTTAGTGACTTTTGATGATCTTTTGGTTTTTGTCCCAAGCATCTATGAGTTTGGGTGAACTTTTTGTGGAAAAGTCAATAGAATTTAGTAAAGAGGAAACAAATCAAGCTCTATGGACAATTTGACCCTGATTCTCTTTTTATCATGGGGAAAAAAAAAAAAAACCAACCCAAAACTAAACAAAAATTCCCACCCACACATACATACACATTTCCACTTGAAGCACATTTTTCAGTGCAAGAATCTAGCCTATCTGTTTTTATAATTCAAGGGAAAAGACTTTTCTCTAAGTCTACCATATCCATATATACAGTCTATACTTTTAATTGACTTTTGTTCTTAGCTATTAAAAAAATTAAAGAAATATTTTGCAGTATATTCTAGAGCTTTTTTCCTTTTTGTTAATGAAGGTTCTTCAGTTGTACAGCTAATTATTGTGTAAATATGATGCAACAGAATGAGTGACCAGAATGGTGACTGCATATTAAGACATATTCTGTGGAAAGAATATTCTTCTAAAAAATGTAAATTTCCAACACTATTTGCTTGGATCTAAAAAAACCTTCTCCTTCTTTATTTGAGAAAATGATGGGGTTTTTCTCTGGGAAATGTGAAGTGTTTAGGCAGTTATTTCTCTGACCTTAAAATAGCCTTTACTGTCTTGGAAATGCAGGCTACTCAGCACATCTTGTCTACTGGTTTGCTCTTTAGTCGCTTCAATGATACCACATATGCCCATTCAGCTACTTCTTGCTGAGTTTCTCTTCTTTCCTTTCTTCTTTCCTCGTGGTTTCTTTCTTTTTTTTCTTTTTTCTTGGCTGACTGCAAACACTATATAATTTAGTTTCCCTACCAAGACTTTGAAATGACTAATTCCTGCAACATATTTCAACACATCCTTAACTGCTAATTGAAGTCTGTGCACAAGTCGGTGAATGGTACGCACCGATGGGAACCTCTCTTGCAATAATGTGCCGAATCCGCTCTTTATCTCATTCATTGCCGACGTCTCGTCTGTTGCAAGTCCAATCAATTTCTGCAGCTTTAAAAGATATGTCCTCTGTTAACTTTCTATATGCCAAAAAAACAACGATGGAAAATTAAGCATTACCTTTGCTGCAGTGAAACTTGATTGCTTCCAGAAGACTCAGGGAAAAAATGTTGTTGACATTTTTTTACTTCCAGTCTCTGCATGGCAATAAGGTATGATGGCTGATTTATCAAAGAGAGTGTTCTCATCAAGCAGGAGAGCGAGAGAGAAAGTTCACGTCGCACAAAATGAGCTGCTAATTTCTTTTCCATTTCACTGACAATATGGTATTGGAGCAGCTGTGATTAGAACAATGGATGTTCCCAAACTGTGCTCCATTTAACTCCTACAACTCTGCAAGGTCACATAGTGGGAAAAGGAATTAAAGACCTTTTTTTTATCTATTGCCTTTTACTAATTTTTTTTCCTTTTTCTTGAAGGGAAAGAAGGGCGTGGCAGTGTTAATGGAGACTGGGAACTGGTGGAGTTGTCTCCAAGGAAATTTTGGATGCCTCGCTTGTCAAGTCATTCAGGAAAACTTGAAGCTACCCATAAGCAAATCTTTATTAACTGAAGAATTTGGAAACCCCACTGAATCCTGGTAAAGGCAATGAAAGATTTCTTGCGTCTGTACTTGTCTTTATTTCCTACTGGTTTGGTCCTGCCTTTGGGCCACAACAATCCCATGCAACACCAGAGGCTGGAAAGTTTACAGGTAGGAAAGGCCCTGGGTGTGCTGGTGGCAGCAGATGAGCATGAGCCCAGGCGTGCCCAGGTGGGCAAGAAGGCCAATGGCACCTGGTTTGTGTCAGCGATGGTGTGGCAGCAGGAGCAGGGCAGTGACCGTCGCCCTGTGCTGGGCACTGGTGAAGCTGCACCTTGAATCTTGTGCTCATTTTTAGTCCCCTCTTGACATGAAGGACATTGAGGTGCTAGACTATTTCCAGAGAAGGGAACAGGGCTGGGGAAGGGTCTGGAGCACTAGGAGCAGCTGCAGGAGCTGGAGGTCTCATCCTGGACAAAGGAAGTTTTAGGGGGACCTTCTTGGTCTCTACAACTCCCTGACCAAAAGATGCAGCCAGGTGATTGTTGGTCTCTTCTACCAGGTAAAAAATGATGAGACAAAAGGAAATGGCATCAAGTAGCACATGAATAAGTTTAGATTGGATATTAGGGAAAATTACTTCACTGACCCATTTACCAGTCATTAGAATAGGCTGCCCAGGGAAGTGGTGGAGTCATCATTTACAGAGTTATTTAAAAGGCTTAAAGGTGTGGCATTTAGGGACATGGTTTAGTCGTGGGTTTGGTAGTGCTGCATTAACAATTGGGCTTGATCTTCAGAGTGTTTTCCAATCTAAATGGTTCTATGATTTTACAAAAATTTGCATTCAGGCCCCCAGTCTAACAGTCAGCAAAGTAGAGAATAATGACTTAGGATACATTTCCAGGACCTGGGAGATCTCAGTTCAGTTTCATCTTTTTGGCATATTCTGAAATGGCTTTGCCTCAGTTTCTTAGGTCTCAATGGAGTGATAAGTTTTCCCTCCTCCAGATTTTGTGGGCTTTAAAATATTAAAGATCCTGTGATATTTGTATAATTAATGGGACTATGTAAGTATTTGTGATAAAGCCCTTTATAGAGCCATTCTTCTGCTACAGCTAACCCAACAGACAGGTGATAAAGATTCCTCCTCCCTGATTTTGCTCCCTTCACTTCAGCTTGTTACCATTTCATTTTCAGGACTTGGTTCTTTCCTTTCAGTGCTGACTTTATATCAGAATTGTCTTGGGTGGAATTGCACTTCTCTGTTGAAATAAAAGAAGGGACGACTTTTTTACTCTTCTTAGTACTTTGGATTTTGTTTTGTTTTAGCAGTTGCATTAATCTGTGCAAGATGAGAAATATATTCCAAATTATTTATCATGTACTGTTTATATTTGTGCATAGATTGCATTCCAGAAACAGCCTTCTTAGCAATTAGCAATGGGCAGTGGAGCTTCTACAGTCATTATGCTGTATACTACAATATAGACAGCAGGAATGTCAGACTGTTGGGATACGTGTTTCATTTCATCAGTTCTGATGGATTCCTTAACATCTTCCTGATCTGAACCACAAAAACTTGGATTTAAATTAGCAGTTAATTTGGCAGCAGTTTGGTTCTAGAGTTGCAGAGGTGGTGGTAGGTCATTCTCCAGGAACCTCAATATATGAGCAGCATTTGCAACTCAAAAAGGAAGCTGCTGGGACACTGTTGCCATGCAATATTTTTAAAGTGGGACACAAGCCTCAGTGTAATTTAAAAATAGGTGGGAAAAGTATTGTTTCTTTGAAAGTGGTTGAAAGGCACTGCTGGTGTGTTTATTTGAATATCAATTCCTAAGATGATTGCCTCTTTGTGCATATATATATGTATAAAACAATTATTAAATGGGCAGTGCTTTAGTATTGGGATGGAATTGCCTTATTTTTTTAACCCTGTAGGACTCTCCAGCTGACACAGAGTTGTTCTGTAATATTCCCTAAACAGTCCAAAAACCTCCAGTATAATAGCAAAGATTATACATTAGGAAAGGCAGAAGTTAAGCTGGTTCTGGTTGTCCACATTATCTTGTTAAACTAGTCCTATGGGCTTGTTAACCAAACCCCTAGCAAGAGACTATATGAATATATAAATTTCATAGAACCCATGTAATACACAAGTGAAGTGTCCTTTTCAATAAACATTATTTTCTCCTTTACTCATTTTTATTAATTATTTTTTAACTCTTGGTCGTCTCCAGGTGCAAAGACTTGGCAGATAGAATGTCAGGAACATATTTTCTCCTAAAGAGCAAGTCACTGTTGGATAAAACAACACAGTTCTGAGAGTATTTCAATGGCTGCCTGTGCTTCTGATGTAAAAGGAAAAGTTCCTTCCCCGTTACACTTTTCTGCATACTTGCCTAAAGGCAGACCCAATTTACTTCCTCACAATCACAATTAATATGTACCTGTTCTTTTCCTGAACCAAGCAAGTTTTATAACCTTCTGACTTTGTGTGCGGACCTTAGTACATTCAGGACAGAGAGAGTCATTCTTTACTCTCTTCATGCAGATATTCATATTTCCCACAAAGACTAAGAAAAGTTACTGCATATCACTTATCTGTGAAATTATTAAGAACAGCAAAAGCTGAAAAAGTATTAATTCTCATTCTGTGCTTGTTTTTCTCTCAGATTTCTCTGCATGTCTTTCACAGAAAAAATAGCAGTGATTACCAGTGAATGGGGAGCATTGGCACTGGAGTGTGATTATTTTCTTGCGATCTCCTGACCTTTGATATGTGTTGAGGAGCCCTTTGCATTTTCCAGTGGATATGTTTTTGTTATCTGTTAAGTTATAACACCATCCTTTAGCTGAAGCAATAGAGGGGCTCTTGTACTTTTATATAAATTCCTATAAATTAGTCACTATGGCATAATTTCCTACATAAATTGAATCCATGGTTCTACACTGATATTTAAAATTCCTAATTTGAGGTGAATCCTAAAGCTTTCAGTGCCAGAGACTTCTGTGTTTAAAACAAAACAAAGAGCTGTATCAAGTGAAAATCTGGCAAGAGTATCAAATTTTCACAGGATCATCCAGTCCCACCTCATCCAGTTTGAGCTTCTAAGTAACACATTGTCCTGGTTTGACCCTGGCTGGATGTCAGGCACCCATGGAAACCATCCGCTCACTCCCCCTGCAACTGGACAGAGGAAGGAAAAAGAAAATTCAAAGAGCTCATGAGTTGAGATAAGGACCTGGGAGAGATCACAGGCAAAAACAGGCTCAAGCTTAGAGATATGAAAATGAATTTATTACACCAACAGAAACAGAACCGGATAATGAGAAGTAAAATGAACTCTTAGATAAACACCTTCTTCCCCCGCTACTCCCTCCTCCCAGCTCTA